>BLKR01010708.1:0-48036 GCA_011170035.1 Teleogryllus occipitalis | reverse complement strand
TGGCGGCGGCGGTGGCGGCGGCCGGGGTGGCGGCGGCAGTAGCAGTGACAGTGGCAGTGGCAGTGGCAGTGGCGGCGGCGGCGGTGGCGGCGGCGGTGGCGGCGGTGGCGGCGGAGGAGGCGGTGGAGGAGACGTCAGTGGCGGCGGGGGAGGAGGCGGGAGCGGCGGCGGCGGCGGCGTCGAGGCGGAAGCTGTAGGTGCGCGGCGGTCTCCGTAGCTCCGTCCACCGACCTCACTAGTGCGGGGCAGGGCTGCTGAAGTGCGTAAGGGGGCCAGACTCCCGCGGTGTAACGCTGCTGTCTCTCCCGGCCACTAGACTGGAGCCGATCGCACCCGAGCGGCCCCGAGGCAGAACTTTACAGCGAGCGCGTGGCGCCGCGTGTGGGGTCCATGTTTTGAAATCCGACAGGAAGAACAAGGCAGGCGCCAGCGGTATGTGGTGTAGCATCATTATCAATAAAGACGACAGGATCTCATATGAGTACATTTAATTTGTACATTATATACCAGGATAGCTTAGGGTTTGTACAGAGCATACACCAAGTTTCATCCGCGTGTCGTTTGCGGAGAACAGATCATGACTCTAAAATAACAACCCCTTCACATGTACACGAAAGCTTCCGCGGCTCGAGTCGAGTCCCTCGGCACAGTCAATGCCCTGAGGAAGCCTGCGACATGTCAGGCGAAACGTCGGCCTCTCAGTCCACTACGCGGCGTCACCCGGACAGCCAAGAAGTCAACCCCTTCACAAGTTGACACGGCACCATGGTAATCGGTTGTCACGGTCGTCAGGCGGAGTCTGCGACGTTACAGTGGTAGGGTTCGATTCCCGTGGAGGGAATAAGTATCGTAACTAGCACGACGGCACCAAGAGACAGAGTCAAATAATATCTGCAAGAAAAAAAATGCAATTTACAGTTATGATCTACTGTTCGTTTATAATTTTAACGACATAGTATCAAATATTACTGACTAAATCCTATCGTTGAACATTTTCGAGAACATCAACGACGATCTAGAGAATATAACCTTACGCACAATAGCTATAATCACAATGAAAAAATGAGACAATTCAAACAAAACGAAACTAATATGACTGGTGGAATATGAATACACGCTATTATAATACAAAATAAGTACAGTGTAACCGACCTGGATGGCCGAGGTGGCTAAGAGCAAGTACCGACTCAGCGCTTCGGTCCGAAGGGTCGCGGGTTCGAGTCCCGCCTTGGGCATGGCTGTTTGTCCCTTGACTTTGTATGTGTTGTCGCGGAGGGCCTCGCGTTCTGCTGACCCCAGATCAGAGGAGCCCGCAAGTGTTTGTCCAGTGTATGGTCGAATATGCGTCCCTTCGGGACGTAAAGGGCAACCGACTGTCGGCTGGATACAAGCCCTAGGGAAAAGTTCAGTGTGAAAAACAGGAGATAAATTAAACTGAATTAAATTAAATACTTCATCCTTTTGTAACTACGAGTACTTCATCCTTTTGAAACTAAGATTTTTGAATGGTTTAAAAAAATGTCATATCCACAGAGTACCGATACCACTGCAGAGGTTACTGCTTCTCAAAGGTGAACCAATTAAATTCAAGAGAAAAATTAAAGATTTTTGGAGATTATGAAGGAAGAAATTGTCAAGCATTTTCTAAAAATACCAAACAAATGTTACACTGCAACTGATGTTACCACCGTGTAATACGATTCTACAGCACTTCTAGGGCTTTAAAACTAGGTCTTCGTGCTCCTTTTGGAGAGCAAAAAATTACGTTTTGTACCCCATAAACTACAAAATGAGACCTATCTACTGTATTTTGGAAGATTATTTTTTTCTGGTTTTCTCTTCGCAGTAGCATCAGTGACAAAAAATCAGAATATAGGATGTAAAATTAAATTAGCCATTTAATCTATAATATGGTATTGATCTCTCATTTAAACACAGGCGATAAAACTGTAGAGAGAAAATTTCTGTTTTTTAAGCATTCTAAGCACTTTCCATTATTCGAATGTTTACCATGAATGTCTGAATACTTATGGTGAGAAAGGTACAAATGGACAAAGTACACGCAAAAATCATTTAACATCTTATTATAATATTCAATAATAATAAATACAATCTCCACAAATTATTTTGGGATGTTCTAAACAAATATATTTGTTTTTACTTTTTCACAAAAATATTTAGAAAGTCTTTGTCTTTTTTTTCATTTTGAAAGGTTCACATTTTTTTCCTTTCCCTGCAGACGTCTCCTGCACACCATCTTTCTCTTTGGTAAGAAATTGTGACAGTTGATGTAGATAACGCAAAATATTCCATTTTCTAAAGAGGTACTTGTCATACACACGGCTGAAAATGATACCATATACGTACTGCTCAGGCAAGGAGATCACAATGCACTACTACCGTTGCACCTAACGTATATGAAGTATATGACAGATATCGCGCAGTGCAGCGATCAAGTTTCACCATGCTCACGGGAAATAATTTAGCGAAAGGATAAAGATAAAAGATCAGGCGATTTCAAAAACGTACATTGAAGGAATACATAAAACCGCAAACGACTAATGCATCGCAATAAATCAGGAACATAAAATTGTTGTGGCTGGGATCTCACAGATCTATTGGGTGCACTCACGGGTTAATGTTTATTTTATATTTCAACATGCTTATTACTAATATGTATTAGGTATTCTTTCCGAAAAGAGCGATTTTGCGCATATCCTTTCCGAATGATATGATGCTTTCTGTGACCTATTTGGATAAAAAACGGAATGGTATTCATTAATAATAGATTGCCTTATGAGCAGTTAATATAAAATTTCCTTTAACCTGATTTAACGATTTTACACATTTTTTTGTTGAAATAATGCACACTTTTGAAATTGGATCCAGGACGTCAACCTACTGCCTTGTCTTTGCTTCCTGTGTATAAAAAGAAAAAATATATGTTCAGCAACTAATATCTTTTTTTATGTTAAAAGACAATTATTAACACAATATTTTGCAAATATCTACTCTTAACTTCATGAACATCAATTATGCGTTTTCATTCTAACATATCATACAAAACATTACTAGTTCAATTGGAGAGTGTCGTCGTAATGTCTTTTTTGTTAAAGAATGTTCAATTAATGTTTTTGTTTGTTTTAGTTTTGGGTTCATTCTTCATGTTCACAGAAGTACAAACCAGGCAATTTACGAATGCTGTTATCCCATATAATATACTTTTTCTATTTGCCTTATTAGTTTTATGTTTATAATACTAATTATTTGTTATATAATAATAATAATAATAATAATAATAATAATAATAATAATTTTCCTTTGTGGTGACCTAAGACCCAAATGGATGAAACATAGGCTACATGTATTTTATACATATACTATACATATACACACACACACACACACACACATATATATATATATATATATATATATATATATATATATATATATATATATATATATATATATATAGGTTTAGGTTGATTTGATGCAATGCTCTGTCAGTTGACCTTACAATTCTTAATATAATAAGATACTTTAACATTACATGAAAGAAATACAAACGACAAATGCGTTTTCAAAAGGGATACCTTGTTAAAAAATTCACAATCATTTAATTTATTCAAATTCGTGTTTCAACACTGAAATATTTATCAGCACATATATGAAAACTTGCCGCACATTGATTCCATGTAACCAATTGATATTTCTTAATGTTTTCTACAAATTCAATCGTAGCAGATAAAATTTTTCTCAAATAAAAAATATTCTTTTTGAACACTAAATTATATGTAGAATACGAATTTTCTTTTTCGTAATCCTGTATTATATGAATGTCTCGTGATATATAAAAGTTACAGTGTATGACGTACGTCATGCGATAGTAATATACTATAGTATATCACAACAAAATAAGCGTGTGTATATAAAACAAAAATAAATATATAATAAAAATAACAAAAATAAAAATAATAAAATCTGATTTTCACTATTTTCAAGCAGAACATCTAACATAAGACCCTCAGATGAGCATTACAAGTCCATAATTTTTAACATATTGGCTTCTGTGTGTGGTCTCTAGCGAAAAATGTTTTTGTAGGAAACCACACGGACTCATGCGATAACGTTTTATTGTGAAAGTATTCGTCTGTACCTATTCGAAAATTACGAACTTTCTTTTCATGAAAAATGTTCATAGTTCACTTTACAGAGTGCATGAACTTCATTTAATTGGAAGACATTTCTTTTGTCGAGCGTGCAACAACTAACATTGGTACTGAGGGGTAGTCGCCTGAGGTAATGAATTGTCCGGTGAGGAAAACGGTCCCTTCGTCTGGGTTCGTCATCCCCTATGCAATTATATGTAGTAACGAACAATGAAGACATGAGAACAGAAGTTCAAAAACGCGGCGAATGAAGATGTAAAAGCAACAGTAACCAACACAAGGAATTCATCAAAGACACATTCTCGAAAAGGCTTTTCTCGCATTACGGAACACAATTCACATTGTTCGTCAAGAAACGAGAATGATTAACCGAAATAACGTCGTCATCGTGGTTTTGTCCGACGGTAATGCACTGGAGATGTTGCTCTCGTTACCAGCTACACTAATTTTCAGTCACATTTCGGGTAAATGTGCTTATGAATTATGGACGAGGATTAGCAGGAAACCCGGCAGGCGGGCTGGACGGGCGGGCGGGCGGGCGGAGCGGTAGAAAACAATGGGAGAATCTAATTCAGCGGAGCACAAAGGCTGACCGGCGCGGCGCCGCGCGAGCGAGGCGGGGGCGGGGCGGGGAGTGCCGGAGGAGGGGCGGGGAAGACCGCCGCGAGCGGAAAGGAGGAAGAAGCAGCGGGCAGTGAGCGCTGGACCGGACGAGTGATCGGGGAGGGGAGCGGGTGGGTGATGTCAGGTGAGGAGTATGAAGCCGGAAGAGAGGAAAGGGGGGGGAGAGGAGCAGACAGCGAAATTTCCTCGTAGACTGAAAGTTGCCCAGTGAATTTCCTGCCGCTGGGCGGCGCGGGGGCGGCGCGGGGGCGGCGCGCGGGGGCGGCACGCGGGGGCGGCGCGCGGGGGCGGCGCGTGGGGGCGGCGCGTGGGGGCGGCCCGTGGGGGCGGCGCGTGGAGGCGGCGCGTGGGGGTGGCGCGTTGGGGCGGCGCGGGGGCGGCGCGTTGGGGTGGCGCGGGGGCGGCGCGTGGGGGCGGCGCGTGGGGGCGGCGCGGGGGCGGGGGGGGGGCGTGCAGCGAGGGATGAAGTGATGGCCGCTGGAGGGGTTGGCTTGGCGCTCCGCACATGATGCCGTGCGGAAGGCGCAGCCAAGTCGTTACGCCTGCGAGGCGTCCATTTACATACTCGTCACTTGCGACTGGCAGCTTCGGATAAGCAGAAAATGTGATTGTGTAAATGCACGCACATATCACAAACTACCAGTAACGATACGGAAGATAAATTGAAACATGAAAGAAATTATTATACAGAATACATTTTTTAAATACACGTACACTCACGAACAGACGCGGACACAAAAACACACACACACACACACACGCAGGTTCGGCAAGATGAAAATATTTTAAGCGTTTTTGTTCGGCAATGCCATTTCTTTGAGAACATTAACGTGTTAGGTTATATGTTTCGTAGATTTCAGATGATAGTGAAATATTTTAAAATAGTCGTTCCGCATGTAAAAGCGGAATAAAAATTCTAGTGTTCTGTGAGGTGAGAACATAAAACGTCTATTCATTCTAATTTACGCATTCGGTTAATTTGTAAATTGTAGCTTAAAGTTTTGGAAATCTAAGTGATACCTGATTTTATCTACGACAGTGAGAACAGCTTAATTGGATTCCCACCCGGGTGTCATTACGAGCTTGGTAATGAAACTCGTGTTGTAGTACATACATAACAGTATTTCAGGCAGGAAATGATAGAAAATGAAGGGAAATTTGAAACACATATGCAAACATTCATCTCATTTTAATTCATTACTGTTTTATAATGTCCAATACAAACAGTTTTAAATGAAACTACCAACATTTATTACAAATGTTAACCGTAAAAGTTTTACAATGCTCGAAGCTTGTGCCAAAGCAAATAAAACAAGTTGTTGTTCCATGATTCAAATGCGATCGTAGTTTCACAATGAATAAAATCCACATCGTTTAACTAAGGGGGAATATCATTATTATGGTCGTATTAATCAATATTATTTCGTTCTTATGTTTATATCAATCTTGTTTCTTCAATACCGATTATGTACGTATGCGTAAGAACAGGCTTTTTTCCGAACGAGGACCGCGTCCCTTTCCTTTTTCGAAGCGCGTGGCTAGTCCACGTGCAATCCTCCTTACGCCTGTTCTGGGCGAGCAGGGTGGGAGGGGGGCGCAAGGGGGGTAGGGAACAAGTGACTCGCGCGGCGCGAGCGTTGCGGCTTGTTTAGCGCCACTCGACACGTAGCTGGACAATTAGCAGGTATTGAAGCGGCGCAGGGTCGCGTCCGCAGAGGGGGGAGGGGAGGGTGGGGGAGGGGGAGGAGGTCGGGTGCGCGAGAAGCATCGGAATTCACCGCGCGGACGCGCCCCGCTCCCTCCCCCGCGCCCCCAATCCGTGGAGAGCGGGGAGGGGGAAAGGTGCGGGAAGCGGGGTACGGGGTGCCGGGGACGCGGCTCCGGGCGCGGAGGGAGAGGGTGGGTGCAGGGGCCGGGGGCGAGGGAGCGGGGGCGGGGGCGTGACGGTGCACAGTGGGGCGACGGTGCACAACGCGCGCAAGAATTGCGCACACACACACATACACACTGTGTGTGTGTGTGTGTGTGTGTGTGTGTGTGAAACACTTAGATTTTGATTCTTTGATTAGAGTTTCCGTGCGCATGAACTGCTAAGGTCATTAGTCCCGTAAGTGTACTGCGTGCTTGTATCGCAGGAATGGGTTTGTTCTACGTTCTGGTTTGGACATTGTTGTCAAATATCCTATAGTTAAAACGTTCTCTCTCAATTTACGGCACTAATGATGACGTTTTAGATTTTACGGCATGAATGATCGCTTCATCACTCATTCAGCCAATCGCAGCGAGAGAATCGTCGGGAGGTGGCGGTGAACAGAACAGCCATTCATCGTTTTCTCGCACAGATATCAAATACCCAAGAGGTCACAAAAGAGTTGTTTTGCTAAATTGAGTTTGATTATCTTATAAATTTATAATGCTGTTATACAAAATAATAGCGTATACAAGTCGTTTATGATGTTGCTTTATTTCCTTCGTACAAATTTGAAAACTTGCTCCTAACGTCGCTCGTTTTCAATAATGCGTAACACCATAATTGCTAATTGCTTAAACTACTATTATCAGATATAGGATTTTTTTCTTTTCGATGTTCAGACATTGCTGCAATAGCATTGTATGAAATCATTTTGAAATGAAAGAGCGTCCGTCAAACGATCTCTTTAGCGTCTAATGTCTGTCAAATGGCCTCTTTTGGCCACAACGGGCATCCGTGTGTGACGTCCCGCTTATGGACGTTTAACATTGTGAAGCCAGAGCTCCGACTGGCCGCGCGCTCCTCTGCGTCAACAGTGCGAACACCGGTTAATCCCCGTGCGATCTCCCAACGTTACATAGAAAGCACCAGAGGCTTACGTTGCAAAGCCTTGGGCCTCAGCGGCCGTAAGGGATACAAAGGGAAATACCAATTTTCTGTCTCCGTCTAAATATCACTGAAGATACATTACACGTGTTGTTGAAGGTCTGGAAGTTCAGTCAATTTTTGATGGTGTTTGAATACACCATTCAGGTTTTTCGATGAATTAATTTTGTATTCAAGTTTATCGATTGAAAATGTGCTTTTGAAGAGTGCAGGTTTTTGTGAGGAAGGGGACATTTTTCTGTTGAATATCTGGGTGTGATCGCTTTGAGTTCTCGCAGTGTTTATCATAGAAGTGATATCATGTCGTTATGCTCACGCGTATGAGTGAAAATTTGAACCACAATTATTTTTTGTGGTAAGTAATGTACCGTTGTTAAAATGGTTGTTGGTAATTCTGTTGCTACTGCTAGTTATGATCTGGAACAGACATCCTTTCTCTCAACAAAGTATAAATATCTTTCGATTTTGTGTATGCTTTTTTGTGTCATATTTATCCTCACTTTACTAAGAATGTTCGTTATTTATTTTCCCGGTATTAGACAATGAATTCAGAGTAAAAATTAATTAAATTCCTTTCGGAACACACTCTATTGAAGAAAAACTGGAAATAAAGAGATCTGTAAATCGTATTCCAAGTTCAAAAAACTTCATTTAAAATGCAAAATCAGGAAAAATCATTTAATCAAACATTTAAGTTTGCTTTACACAGTGAATGTAAGTGGCAATGTTAATGTTATTCAAAGGCACATTTTGTTTGCAATTTCCGTTTAATATTTTCGAAAGCGACGATTTACGGATAAAGAGTTTTTAAAGCATAATAGATATCTTCTTTTCGTTAAGTTTTAAAAATTTAAAAGATATAACAGGAACATCAAAGAAAGACAAAGCTTCTGATACCCACATAAAAACAGTTTGCAGTTCGCATTAGTACGAACTAGCAGTACAGCAGAACATTAGATAATGCGTTTGTTTAAATTACGTTTCGTCATTTGATGGAGTTGCAACTCCCATGGCTGCTACTGTTTCAGGGTGCGCCTCGTAATATCACGTACGAGTTAAAACTAATATGAGAATGTATGTTTGCGCCGCTTTTTTCAACCAACTCCTATGAAATAGTTATTTATGCGCCAAGAGCGTTATCGAGCGTCGACCAAACTCCGAGGGCTCTTTATCGACCGAGGTAATTAGAACCAGTTAACTCCCGTTGAACATACAAGATTTTAAATTTTACCACATTTTAATGATTCAGGTTTACTTATTTACGAATTAACTACATGCTAACTTAAATCTGTTTTCCATATTTCCCTTCCTTAATTCCCTATCATACTTCCCTCCAGAAGAAAGCACGTAGCGTCTTTCATCTGTTTTCATATTTTCCTCGTAACTACAATCTCCTCGATCCAGGAAATTAATGCAGTGTACATCGAGCTACGCAATGAATACAATAACAATCAATAACATATCAGTTAAAAATAAACAAATCTAAGTGCTGCTAATCATATTTTAGAGGATGTCAATGCGGTGCACCGTCAAGTGGGATTTGCGACACGGTGCAGCAGAGAGCGATGTCCCGGAGCGGGAATCTCGGAGAGAGGGACTTAGAGAGGGAGTAGAGCGGGGAGCAGGCGGCGAGAGAACGGGTTGTGTGTGGGAGGGAGTGGATTGCAGCAAAGGGAGGAGGGACCAGGTAGAGGACGCGTGCAGGGAGGGCGTTGAGAAACGGGTTGGGGGAGGTGACTCCCACCCTTAGCGACGGTGTAGAGGGGAAGTTGCGATGAGGGACGGGCTGGGTAAGGCATTTCCGCGTGGAGAAGTCCGGTTGGGGCTGAGTAGGATAGCAGAGGGAAGGGAGTGGAGTGTGGTTTTCAGAGAGGTGGAGTATATCGATCCGAATACGGCCGAACGTCTACCACCTTGCTGCAATGTTATCTGTGCCCCTCTTCCTGGGCGCCAGTCCCCCTATCTTCCCCTTATTTCAGTCTTAACGCCGGGATTTGCTGCCAACCGTATCGCTGTGTGTTCCTCAGAGCCTTTATCAGTGACACTCCTTTAGGATTTGTCTTTCTTCTTAATCCTGTCTTAGCATATGCTTTTTCTCCTACCGCACTGAAAATTCAATATTCCGAACTATTTGCACGTAGCAATATTTCAAGTATCTTTCTTTTAGCTCTTTATGCCGTGACTGCCCAACCAGCAGGCAAAATTGGTTTGCTGTTCGTTTCAAATGCGCACTATGCGGATGACACACTTAACGATGTGTTCGCACACTCGTGAGTAGACGGCAAGCGAATCTTCAAAAACTCTCGGTGATCTCTGGTGTTTTCGCAAACGAAAGTTTTCTGGACAATTGTTTAACTAAATAAAAAATTCAGAACAAATGATGATGCGCCTCAGGAAAACTTCTTGGTGGACTTAGAAGTAAGAGTATGTTCATTTTAAATCGTCGTTGAAGACTTAACGCACGGCCCGGCAGCGAATCAAACTTGCCGATTGTTTGAGCGGTGATAGTATTTCAGTGAAAAGGATATATTCATTGCTTTCTTACTTTTTTAAATGTTGAGTTTTCAGTGTGTTTGGATAATAAACCTGACTTTGGATAACTAAGGTTGTACTAAGAGGGCATCCGGCAATACCATAGGCGTGCACACACGGGGGTCAGAGGAGACATGTCCCCACCCTAAAAATTTCGAGACACGCTTCATAGTCCTAAGTAATAAATCGTTTTATTTATGTAAATATGGACATTTCCTGACTTCTTCTTTTTAATCCTATATTACAAACGCGATCTGTACCAATCATTATTACGAAGGCGTAGTCTCAAAAACTATTGATAAAAATAAACAAAAATTCATTTAGAAAATTAAACACTAAATTTAATGAATTAAACATGTATGAATGGAGTACAAAACACTATTTAAAGGTGTTTATAGATATATCTAATGACTAAACTCTTACACATACACTTGCATCTCAAGCATACACTTGCTTGGTGGTGACAACGCACGGCTTTTGAGAAGCGTCCACAGTAGTACGTAATGCGGCCTTTGTTATGATCACCGTCGTCCCATTATGAATGCTAAATGTTCAGAACAATATTTAAATTTAAATAAATACAAGACAAGGAGTTTGTTTTTATTATTCACAATATTAGACAATATAGCGCCAAAAATTAAACTGACGTATTTACAGACGAGTAGTCCACTGGACGACGCGTGTTGGTTGGTTGGTTGGTAGAGATTCCGGGCGCGTTAACTACCGAGGTCATTAGTCCGATAATTGTAATGCATGCTTTTTTTACTCTGGAGGTGGCGTGGATCTTCTCCCATTGGATGTCAAGATCCGGCGCCGACCTACCGCCGTTTAGCGGGGTTTCCCCCTAACCAGGACTCTCCCACCAGCGGGGCACCGTCCCAGCCGGGAGAAGCTCTAAGCTCCCGACCGGTCTCCCGGCATATGTGGTAGTGTAGTGCATGTTAGTGTAAGTGTGTGTGTAAGGGGAGAGGATAGGACGAGGACGAGTAAGGAAAGATCGCGCGCGGTGCGTGGCCCGTTAGTTAGGTTACTGCTCTGGCATTCGCCAGGTGTTGATCGGAGAAACCACGTAAAACTACTGATGAGAGCAGCCGGCCGCTAGAATTCTCCTCCAGACAGCGACTGAATTCGACTTAGCTGACAAGCTAGTGTCGAAAATCCTGACGCCGTCGGAATTCGAACCTAGGACCTCCCGGTCAGAGGCACTGCAGTTCCATCATTTGCTGGACTAAGCTACCTCTACCGATACGCGTGTGGGCGTACGTCGGAAATAGGCACTTCTGACAGGCAATGCATTCACAATCTTGAGTTAAGCTGAGGAAATGTGTAAATGATACATGACATTTAGGAAAGAGGTTCTACAAACCATCTGCATGTGAATTTTCTTAGAGATTAGGGATTTTTTAATTTTTATATTTTACATTTCTCATTATAAAAGGTAGTTATGGCTCAAACAGTAAAAATTCAAAAAAACATGAAAAGGTTGGCTGCTATTTGACATTTGAATTTTGATAAAAAACAGTCTCTCCTTTCTATCTCACCTATCAATCTCCTCGGAACCTTTCTGTGGAAATAGACAGGGTCCTCTGGGCTCTATAACATAGCTATCCGTTGACAGCTGCACATGTGGTGCCAGCCAGGCGGTCCGAACAGTCCACGCTACCCCAGGCGATGAATGACAAAGTCGCTCCGATTGTACTTCCCGCACGCCGCTTTTCAATATGCGATAGGGCTTTGAAGGAAAGGGATACTACAGAGATTTCTGCGTTGAACCAGGTGCAGGAGTGTCTAGAGGGTGGAGCAGTTGGAACACCTCGCCCCAGTCTCCCACTTATGAGGGGGGCCCGAAAGTTTATACAAAGTATATTTCTTGTAATGCATTTTTTTGAAAAAAAAAGATTTGACTGTAGTTGAAATATGTCTCATTTTAAAATATATTAATAATTAATACCTATAATAAATAAGGGAAACTTTTGTGAGAAATAAAGGGCCCCTATGGATGCAAGTTTGAATACATGGCCACAGGCCCCTAGTTTTCCCTGGACGTTCTTGGCCATGTGATATTCAGGCAGTCTGATATTCGACTTATTGTTCGGAGTTCGTAACTTTTTGTCACTCTCTATTTGATTATGTACTACTTAAATGAACATGCGACGAATGGTCAATTGTATGAAATCATTGTTTCGAGAATTGCTTCCGTGGATTGATAATGTGACGTGGGTTTAATTTTTGTTCATTACTTGAGTTTATTTTCATTGTTTTAAATTTTTATCACTGAAGACTTAAATTTTTTAATATATAAATATATCGATATTAAAATAATAAAGGATATTTTGTCTTCATAATATCGTAAGCAATCTATCGTGTTGATTATTTTTTGTTAAGTGTTCATCTCATTAAAATTCTGAAACAAGTGTTGTTGACTTATCCCGTGTGTTTGTTCATATCATGTTTTTGTCGTAATGTAACTGTATTCTCGGGCCGACGATACTTATTTTTAATATGTGATCCATGAATTAATATGTATTAATATTCAATATATATAAAACAAAACTTTTATCTGGGCAGTTTCCGCGAACAATGGATTGTTAAGGAATGTGTTACAATTTGATTTCTATGAATGAATTCTAGATTTTAATCGTGCTATTGCAATAACATCTAAAGGATAAGCTTTTTTAAGTAATACAGAATATGGTTTCCTTTTTCTTAAATACAAAACCACGGACCGTCCTCACAAACTAGAAATTAGGTTTGTTACTAAAGGGAATTCAAATTATGACCTTTTCTCTGTAGTTATTTGTATCACCAATTACAAGCACTGCACACGAGCAACAAAGAAGCGAGTCACCGTTTTGCAGACGATCATAAACGAATCAGGTAGCGGTACAATCTAGATGTTAAATTGTGTCTCCCATTGCTACTTTAAACAAGATATTCTGAATGACCTTTTTGAACAGACATCTTGGCATGGCAATCATTAAAGTTAAACGACCTAGCTGAAAAGCTAGTGCCGAAAATCCTGCCACCGTGGGGAGTGGGAACCTAGGACCTTCCGGTCAGAGGCGCTGCAGTGACATCAGTTGACGCACGAAACTACCGCTTCCGGTCCGTGCATCTCGCGGGCGGTCCCCTAAATGCGCCTGGGATTTGACTCTCAGCTTCCCCGCAAGATGCCAGTCTCACTTAGCTATATCCGAACGGTCTGATTGGGAGAAAGTGATAATTTGTTAGGGCGGGATGTTGTGGGAGGGATTTAATTTTGTCAGGCATCCCCCAGGGTTCTTTTCTATGCCACTGTGAATTTTCCGCCCTTCGAAAATCCCCGCACGCACCTCGGCCGGGATCCTGCCCACGCGCTGGGGGCTTCAGAGGCCACTCAGCTACGCTCCCGGTCCGCGCAGAGCGTTCGTGCCTGGTGACCGCGCCGCCGCCCCACTGTGGCCGCCGCCCCCCAGCGCCCGGGCCACACCCCCGCGGCGAGCGCCGCCGACACGTGTGCGAGGAGAAGGCGGCCGGCGAAGAAGCCGCGCTCCGAGGCGGGGGCGGGGAGCGCGGGGAGCGGCGCGACCGCGCTCAGGAGTGGGCGATGGGGTGGGGGCGGGGGGAGAGGGTGGGGCGGGGAGATAGGCAGGTTGACCTGGCAGCGAGCAAGGGACGAGGAGAAAGGGTTCGAAGAGAAAGAGACGGGGAAAAGAGCGGAAAGGGGCGTGAAGAAAGGGGGAAAGGATTCTAAGAGGAAGGGACCTACGAGAAAGGGGGAAAGGAGCAGGGGAAATGGACGGGGTAAAGATGCGGGGAGAAAGAAGACGTGCAGAGAAGGATGGCGAGAAATGGGGTAAGGGTGCGTAGGAGACAGGGACGGGGAAGGGAAAGGGTGTGGGGAGAAAGTGGGTGTGCAGAAAGGGGGCATGGAAAAAGGGACATGGAGAAAGTGAAGAGAAAGGAACAGGGAGAAAGCAACAGTGAGAAAATGAACACGTAGAAAGGGGGAAATGATTCGAAGAGAAAGGGGCAGGGAGTAAAGGAAGAGGCAGGGGAAATGGTGCGGGGAGAAAGGGGACGGGGAGAAAGAGAACATAGAGAAAGGGACGGGGGAAAGGGGAAGGGGGAGAAAGGAATGAAGGAGGGGAAACGGTGCGGAGAGGAAGGGGACGGGGAGAAAGGGAACGTGGAGAAAGAGACGGGGAGAAAAGGGAAGGGGCGTGCAGAAAGGGAGAAAGATTGAAAATGTGGACGAGATGGGGAAAATGTGTGGGAGAAAGGGGAAAAGTGGACGGGGAAAGGGTTCGAAGGGAAAAGGGGCGGAGAGAAAGGAACGAGGGAGGGAAAGGGGACTTGAAGAATGGCGGATGGGGAAGGGGAAGAGGCGGGTGAAAGGGACAGGGCAAAGGGGGCGGCTACGGCTCTGGGAAAGGGTGAGGAAGCTACACTGAAGGGATGAGTGCCATCGGAAGTCGACGCCACTCAATTTCCCACCGCACGAAAATTGGCGACGCGAGACCTTGCCAGAGCTGAGATTTCTTCTCAACACTGGTTGCCGTCCACATGTATCGTTCTTTAGTAATGCAGTTCAAGAAACTTTGAATTTCTTGGGAACCTCCATGCTACATATAAAAGTCAACCAAGGATTATAGCGACACTTACTGAAGAACCATAAGACATTTCCAGCAAATTCACGTAATTCCTATTATGGTATGATTTAAAATAAGATTTATAAATACAAATCCTCACTGGTTTAAATTTTTTGGCAACATTTTGTTCCGAAGTGTATAAAAAATATCCAGCACTGAATAAAGAAGAACATACTTTGTTGTGTTTCCTCACGCATTTAAAGTACAGTCGGAAATTTTGTTACATTTATTTCTTTTTCGGCGCAAAGCAAGAATATCATGCTATGCTGTACGTATTTCAGGAGGTGGTTTTATGAAGGGTAAATTCAAAATTACCCACTTAGTTTCACAGTAAAGAGAAAATATTCGCTAATGTCTGGGAGTAAGATATTCTGTACGTTAAACTGACAGTCCAATGCCTTCAGCCAAAACACGCAATAGAGAATAAGCTAAAGTTTCCAATGAAATGAAAGAAAAAATGCTTTATAAATGTCCGACAAGCTCACTCATTAGGAGATGAATCCAGGAAGTATTTGAGAGGAGAAGGAATTTCGTTTTCATTCCTCCTCCCATAAGTATTTCTGAAATTCTAAATAAAAATTAAAAATGTGCTAACATGAAATTTAGAAAATGTGTATTCTTGCGAATATTCGTTTGGCATGTGATGCGATCAATATGTGTTAATTGTTTTCAATAAATTAAGTGAAATGTTAAAAAAAATGTTGGTTTGGTTGGAATGCATGCTCCTCCTGGATAAACCACTATTTCAAATATTGATGTAGCCATCAAACAACGAAAGGAAATACGATCTTGCTGACAGATTTTGAGCACTAAGTAAAAGATGTGTTTTGAATGGATCTTTTCACAAGTTTGTACAAAACTAAGCACGTTAGGTTGCCTTCGTAACAGTTAAATCATTTCATTTATAAAATATTATCTTTCCAGATTGCTGTACATTTTCGTTCATAAAGAATTTGTCTGAAAAATTGCAGTGGCAATATTCATTTTTATAAGTTAAATAAATGAAAAATATTGTTGATATGTAAATAAATAGATTGTTATGTGAAGATACCCGTCGTTTTAATGATATCCCCACATAACCAGGTCTTTATATTACGAATGTTTATTAAACGTCGCACATTATTGAAAGTGTGATGCAATTATCACCTTTAATGGCATTCTCTTTGCTGGCAGATATGATTAGCGCCTCGAGCAAGCAATTGACACAAGAGAAATTTTAACAAAAACACGAATCCAGTGTATAAATAGCATGATATACACTACTGAAACTTTTATCCGTGTAAGCGCCATTCTGTCAAGTAGCAAACATTTTAAATCCAATGTAAAGCAATTTATTTTTTTAAATGAATCATTATAAACATTCAATGCTTTTATAATTATTTTTATATAACATGGCTCAAGAGTTCGTGTATCAACCAGATGATTGTATTGCTCTAATTGTAATATCATCATAGAGTATATAACATTATAGACACATATCTGGTACATTTTTAACATTATATAAAAGGAATCTGTCCCTAATGTTGTAATAAATACATTTTTAAAACAATAAAATGTATTCAACAATTAATAATTAATATACTCCACCAGCTAATATAATTAATCATTCAAGTATACCTGTATGATATATTCAGTTTAAAATTTAGTAACCTCCCAAATTTCAATCATTAAATGGTTTCGAAATTTTAAAAAATTATATAATATTTTTGTATAAAGGGGAACCATTGCATTTTACAGATGGAACTTTTTACAATGGAACTGACTAACTGTCCAATACCCAGAAATTTGCGAACATAATAAATTTGTGGTGTCAAAATATGTAACCTGATTTTATTGTATTTCTTTCTTTTCGGTCGTTCGAAAATAAATAGAGGGTTAAAGGGCAAAAACTTTGAAACCGGTGTAGTGGCCGCTTACTACATTTGATTGATTGCTTGCTCCACATCGGGCCTTGATCACGATTCTAATGAAAAATACAATCTTTGCTGCAGCCGTCTCATTGTGAAGGCCAAAAGGCGAAATTGAAGATGTTTTGTTTGAAACAAAATTAGCTAATCACTCTTCGAATTGAACTAAAAACACTTAGATATATTATAAATGATGAACATCCTGGAACGATTTTGTATATACGTATAATTGAGATCAAAGGATAATTGTATTTAAAAATATATCAGAAACATTTTCTGCAAGTTTGGGTTAAAATATTTTCAGTGTTTGAGTGATAGCAAGGGCATAGAAGTTCGAACATTTTCTAAATTTGGGATCGTTTCTATACGAGCATAGATGACCCCGCCCTTTTATTACGGAAGTAGTTTAACATTCATTGTATTCCTAAAAATACACAACTGTTTACCACATCAACAGATACTAAAATAAGAGTTGCACTTGTTAAATGGGAAGGCCTGGCTGAAGGAAAACTCCGGAGTTTTCACGAAACTACACGCACTATTACGCACAGTGACGATTTGTTTTTGTTTCTAAACATCTGAAAACGTTGGAAGACGAAACTATCATTTTCTTACGAAGGATTCTAATAATAGAAGTCATAAACGATGAAACAGTATCTCCTTCTCTAAACAAAAACAGATGATTGAAATTCTTGGGGCCTATAGTTGATCCTCTATTGGTATAGGTCTGTTACGGTTTTGTTGGCACACATTCCTAAAAAAGTCAGAAAAAGCAGGTACTTTTGTATTAAAATTACGAAGAACAATACTTTCACGGCATCCATTAGAAATTAAATATACTTTTAGTATTACTTAATTAGGAGATGAGGATGGAGGAAATATTAGAACATAATTCACTGAATGTTCGATATATCTGTAATAAGAAGAGATATGATGGATAATGTATACGTTCGTTTACATTACTTCGAGTTGTGTATACTTAATTGCTCTGTACTTCGGATTCTCAGTCAAAATTTCGAAATCGAAATTACTCATGTTTTCAATTCATCATGAACAATTTTATATAACACTAGGAAGTACACTGGTATTTTTTTATAAAATTGTCCTTGTCTCCCCCACCTTGTTTTTATTATATTCAGTTTCTACCGAATACTGTCGAAAAAAGTTTTTCTTTTTCTCTGCCTTTTTATGCCTGTCGCTACTTTCTCGTCTGGACGTTAATATTTGTGTTTGTTTACACATTTATAACATCTACCCAGTACTGTTTAGTAATGGTGAATTCTACTTCATAAGGGACGTTTTGTTTATTGTAAAATTAAGAAATACGATTTTTTCTTGAAACATTCTTTTCATTCTTTCTAGTTTAGATTACATTTTTTTACATCAACGGCATTTTGTTCTCTGAAACAAACTAATCATAAAACTACAGTTCAAATCATAAACTTCGCAGAATTCGTTTCGAAACTAGTGGTTTGAACAGTTCGCGTATAATGAACGTAAGTTGCTTCCGACCACCGGAAAACATACCGCAAGTTGCAGCCGAAGGCAGTCATTACCTCGCAAACTACGAGCGCAATAATATACACACAGTCACAAAAGAAACTTCCCGGTGCCCGTAAAAGAAAGTTTCCTCTCTCGCTTCGATAGAGGAACCAGCCCCATCCGTGGGCCTTCAGCCATGAAGACAAGCGAGCATGGAAATGAAACTTCGAGGCCGCACCGACCGGCGCTGCACCGTCTACGCCAACACAATCACGGTAAAAGGCAGGCCGTCTCCCCTTCAAACTTGGGCTCCGTAACGGCGCATAAAATAGAGACCGAAACAATACAGCCTGCTTGAGTTAGTCGGTTGTTGGGTTCGACCCTTATTAGGCGATGTACATTAGCAATGACGGGTTGTGAGAGGGACGGTAATCGATAGCGGCGGAGGGTAATCGCCCAGGCCGTCTAGGAGGAGGAGGAGGAGGAGGAGAAGACAGGGGAGGGGAGAGGAGAGGGCGACAAGAAGGCTGCCAACGGAAAGTAATTAACGGACGGAGGAGCTACAAAAAGCGACGACACGAGAAACAAGACAGCTGGCGCCGCCGCAGCGGTGCCTGCCACAACGCCGGTGGCGCCGCCCCCACCCCCACACGCCGTTTGCCTACTGTTTCGTCACGTGGGGAATAGTGTTCGGCGCCCACAAAAGCCTCTTCGATGGAAGTTGCCACCGATCGTACACGGCGTTGGTATGTACTGCGATATTTTATAACATGTATTTAACTTCTGTTGACTTCAATTTTGTTGGCATCGATTTACAAACTAAATTAAAATTTCAATATAATATTACCAAATGTACTACTAGTAACGATAATGATAATGAACAGGACAGCCCTACAGCTTACGGTGGTGCAGAGAACTGCATCCCGCTTCACTGCACTACATTTCAACACTCATCGACGCGTTTCACATCTCACTGAACTGCATTGAATAGATTGCTGAACTCTAATTTAAATTGCAATAATATATTTTGTGCAAGATTCTAAAATTGCCAATCTATTTCTAAAAAATTAATTCCAATATCTTCCTAAGACTACGAATATTGCGAAGAATATGTTTGAAAATCAGCGTATTGCGTGCATTGGTGACTAAACTGGCATCATGACAGTCGGGGTGACTGTAAGGATATCACCTAATATAAAACCTCTACTTCCACATAATTTGTAATGCTGATTAGTATTAGCATTATCAGCATACGTGTAATACAGTAAGTGTTATGTGAGTGTACATGTATCGGAGAGAATAAGGGTGATGTTTGAAATGTATAATTGTGAGTTCATCCACTGAAATTACTATGCGTGTCTGTGCTTGAGAAAATTTTCAAGGGCTGCATGGTTTCATACACAAAACTGGAAAAGATAGCAGGAATACCGAGTTTCATAATTTGGAAAGGTTACATTTTGAGTTCATATTTATTCATAAAGTTATATCTGTAGTAATTTTCATGGACAACATTTAAAAAGTGTTTTGTAAAATCCATTAATTCTGAAAACGCTGCTCAAAGGACAAAAGTCATCACTACATTGAATCGACATTACATCACTCCTTTCGTGCAAACAAAACTCGAACTCGCGATAAAAACGCATTAACTTTACATTTAACTCTTCTTTTCTTTATAGAAAAATAAACATTTAACGTTTGAGAGACATAATTTTGATTCATACGTAAGAAGGGATTGTATATAAAGAAATGGCTAGTTTAAGAACATGAAAAGTTTAACTTATACCTATAACAGATAGAAATATAAAGCTTACGTAAAGGATTAGAAAAACCAATAATTTTATTATAATTAAATTGATAATTATCAATAAAATGGAAAATTAATATAAGATCTTATTCCATTTAATCACTTAAATCACAAAAATAGCCATATCCGGAAAATACATTAATATTCACGTTTTGCATTAATTTTACTCTATCGACCTTGCTTTGTAAGAAGAGAAATCGTGGATCGGAAAAGGACACATTTTCCACAAAAAAAACTCTTAATCCCAGGATCTGGTAACAAAAAAGTGGAGATATTCTGTTCCTATTTATTAGTAACGTACTTCTAAAGTATGTAGTCAGAATCAAGGATTTATTGGTCTTTGATACCGAAAAGTTGCATGAGAGCAAAACGAAATATTAATGACCTTTTCCCAATTAAAATATCTATATTTTTTAATAAAATCTGCTCTTTATAAACATCTTGAAATAAGGCCATGTTCAATTTTTCAAAAATATGACGAGATTTTGGGTAGTCGCGCTTGAAATATAGGCAATTTTTTTAACAATTTTTGTTGTCAAAACGAATCCATTTTTTAAATTAAAATTTCTGATCGTATGTACCAAAGGACGGTATAAAAATTTGTGCTAAACCCATTTTCGACAAACACCCTGTACTTCAAAATTGCTGTTCAAGGGGTGGCAGGATTTTCTACCCTAGCTACACAGCTAGGTCGAATTCAGCCACTGTCTAGAGCAGAAATTTAGAAGCTAGCTGCTCAGATCCGGAGTTTTCCATGGCTTCTTCTATTAACACCAGGCGAATACCGGAGCAGTACCCTAACAAAATCTGTCAAGAACCGCGCGCGATCTTTCCTACCTCTGCCTTGTCCTATTCTCGCCCCCTTGCACACACACTAACATGCACTACACTACCACACATTCAGGGAGACCGGTCGGAATTAGAGCCAGTCCCGAGTGGGGCAGTGCCCCGCAGGTGGGAGATACCTGGAGGGGGAAACCACTCGCCTTACGTGTAGGTGATCCAGTGGGGGAGGAACTGCCACCTCCGGTGATAAAACATGCTCTGAACTTACGGGACTTATTACCATACCAGTTGATGCACCCTCAAACACGAAAAATTAATGAATAATAATGATGAGGAAATGCAAAAATTATATTTCATTAGAACATTTTATGCGATGATTTTAGAATAGGATCAAAATTATCAAATGACCAAAAATAAGGAAAAAGTGCAGTATAAACTCACCCATGAATGAGCCGAGTGTACAGTGTAAACATTTTCAGAAAAGACGAAGAATGATGGCTTCTGCAGATGTCGTTATGAATGATAACTCATGTTTATAATACTGCTGTAACCAAACTAATTCTGGATCTCACGGGACGAACTTCATCTCTTGACGAAAAGTCGAGTGAACTTTGTAACTTTTTTTTTTGTTATTTAAGATCGCATCAACATCTAGGTCATTAGCGACCACTATTGGAGTTAACTATGAAGTTAACTATGTTATGGTGACTATGAAGATGAAACGAAATGGTGATGATAAGGGGTGAAAGGACGAACACAAATACAACCGTGTCCGAGGCGGGACTCAAACCCGCGACTCTTCCGTCCGAGATCGCTGCGATACTACTGCCTTTGTAACGTCTTTGAATTGAAGAATTTACTCCAAAGTGAAAGCTTGCAGATCAATAAATAGTTTCAATGCATTGCTGTTTCCCATCTGACAATAATGGCGACAAACGGTGGGCAGTTCGGCAGATAAGACAAGTTTCTGAATATTCACGGCGTTTATGTGGAATAGTGACCATGTGTGTTTCAATTTTTTTGTAAGAAATTCACTTTTTGTTTAATCACGTTTCTCTTTAATGAGTCATCGGAGACAGAAAAAGACGGTCGACATAGAATTAAATGTTGAAAGCAGTATGTTAAAAGATATTTAAGTGCGTTATATACTGAAATATTTTTTATCAATGAATGTTGAATTGCTTAAGCCCTTGAAACAACAGAATTATATACTTAGATACTGCATTGTGAAAATAATATTACCGTATCTTTACCCGTACTTAACTTTTTGGTCTCAAGGATCAATTCCGTATGTTGTAATCAGAAGACGAAGGCCGCCGAGAGTAGAGACGCGGGGATAAGATCCATGAAGGGAGACGGGCCGCTGTGAATTTCGCCTCGGAGCTGCCGGGAGGGGGAGGGGGAGGGCTGGGAGCGCTTCTGCAGCAGACGGCTGCAAGGGAGACGGCGACGCATTGAAATAACATCCGAAATATATGGAGCGGGCACTCTTTTGAAGACGTCTGAAACAAAAGCCGGCCGTGCGTCTTCCGCAGGCCCCGTCCGCGCGCCTCTTAACAAACACCCGATCGTTAATTGGGCTCTTTGGTGGCGCCGCGGGGGCGGAGACGCGAAGCAGCCGGCCGAGAGGGGAAGCCGCCGAGACAACGGGGCACAAACGGAAGCAGAAGAATTATTTGAGCAGAACGGGCGGGCGAGGAGTGAATGAGCGAGTGAATGAACGAGTAAATGAGAGATGAGTGAGAGAGTGAGCGAATGAGTGAATAGTGAATGAATGAGTGAGAGAATGAGATAGTGAATGAATGAATAAGTGAGTGAATGAGTGAGTGAGTAAACGACTGAGTGAACGAGTGAGTGAATGAACGAGTGAACGAGTGAGTGAATGAACGAGTGAACGAGTGAGTAAATGAACGAGTGAATGAGTGAGTGAATGAACGAGTGAACGAGTGAGTGAACGAACGAGTGAACGAGTGAGTGAATGAACGAGTGAGTGAGTGAGTGAGTGAACGAGTGAGTGAGTGAGTGAGTGAACGAGTGAGTGAGTGAGTGAGTGAACGAGTGAGTGAGTGAGTGAGTGAACGAGTGAGTGAGTGAACGAGTGGGTGAGTGACCGAGTGGGTGAGTGAACGAGTGGGTGAGTGAACGAGTGGGTGAGTGAACGAGTGGGTGAGTGAACGAGTGGGTGAGTGAACGAGTGGGTGAGTGAACGAGTGGGTGAGTGAACGAGTGGGTGAGTGAACGAGTGGGTGAGTGAACGAGTGGGTGAGTGAACGAGTGGGTGAGTGAATGAGTGAATGAATGAGTGAATGAGTGAGTGAGTGAGTGAATGAATGAGTGAGTGAATGAATGAGTGAGTGAATGAGTGAGTATATGCGCGAGTGAATGATCGAGTGAGTATTGCTACTATGCGCGTCTGCCATTCAAGTCATTCGTCCTGTTAGTGTAATACAGGAAGAGGTACAAATATGCAATACCATTTTAGTTTTTACTTCTCGCAACTACGTAAAGAAAGGAATGATGGTGAAATGTAGCACAATGAGAAAGTATATTAATACTGTAGTCACTGATGAGACACCAACTGCATAATATCAACTCGAGGTGCGTAAAAAACGTTCTTTTCGACGAAAGTTCATTCTTTCTTGATTAGAAAATTGGGTGCAAATATAGAATACCACAGATAAGAAGCAATAAATAGGAAATAATTAGTCCAAATTACTAACTGACGTGTTCTACTTATTTGAAATCTGAAAACAATAAAACAAATGGCATAATACTTTTCAACAAATTTTCACTGGCAATAATCGCAAATGTAACGCCTTTTGGCGTAATCGTTGCAGTCTGCATGTAATAGCATCTCGTACATTTTACACATTATCCATTGTTCCTCCTAGGGTTTTCTGAAAACTTTCCCCGATTAGAACAGGTGCTCTGCGTATTGATTGCCTTTTCTGGAATAGCGAAGTATTCCGTATTTGTGACACCTCCATCATGGCACTCGGAACCTCAAAACAGCCAGAGTGCTTGTGGAAACCAGGCAATAAACGCAAGGTTGTTAATCACAATGTGTTACAAAAGAGAATAATTAGTGCTTAGCAACAGTTTCAAACACCTCACAAAACGTAAAGTTTCTATTGCTTGTAAATCACAACCTTCTGCAACAACAGACGAAGTTGGATTGACAAAATTCATGACGGTGACCAGTTTTGAGTGCTTTCCGTCACAGACCAGCTCCTGGGAAGTCAGATCATGCGGTAAACCACATTTGTTCCCTATTCCACGTTTATTCCACTTCATCTACATATTATAAACCGTGAGTTGGCGGTGTTCCTTTCTACAGTAATGTTTGTGCCACCGTCAAATGAAATGTCTGCCTACCGTTTTGCCCCTCCACGCATCTCTCCAGTCCGTTCGGAAGAAAAGCTCTAAGCTTCCGACATGTGTGGAAGAATAACCAAGGTAAGTCTAAGTGTGTGTGTGTGTGTGTGTGTGTGTGTGTGTGTGTGTGTGTGTGTGTGATGGAGGAAGAAGGAACAAAAATGAAGGAAAGGTCGCGCGGGGCTGTGGCCCGTTCGTCAGAGTATTGTTCAGCGGACGGGGAGAGGAAAGGATCTAAAAGAAGAGTAAGGAACGAGAGAAATAATCCTCAATAAAATGGATAGATTAGAAAACGGGGCACGATCCACACTAAAATTGAATACACGAAGTCAGAAATGAGAAAAATATCAATTGACTATAAATAAAACGATCTGGTTTTATATTTCAATATAATAAAGATTCTACTTCAAAATTTTAGACAATGAAATACTTTAAAAGATTAAATAAATATAAATGTGTTTTATATTTCAATTAATAATTAATAGAAATAACTTTTACAAATACTATTAACTATTATAAATATTTTAACCAATTTTTATTATAAAACCAAGTTGAATTTTAATAAATGCAATACTTGCGGTTAAAAAGAACCAATTTATTTCCAGCTTACTTTCTTTGTCATAAACTTTGCATATTACATAAAGTGCTGTTGGATATTTTAGTGATATTACTCGAAACTTCACCATTCAATTACTCTTCAGAACTGTAAATACACATCAGAAAAAATTTCCCAAGTGATGTTTATCTAGTAGGACCTTACGTAGCCAAACATATTGCGAAACTCTCTCAGACGCTTGGTTGCGGAGCGTTTTGCAGGCATTGCCATTCTGAGAGAACGTAAGGGAGGCACTGCAGGGAGGGAAAATTTGGGAAAAAAAGGGGATGAGGAGAAGGGAAGTGAAACGAAGAAAAGAAGGAAGGAGAGGGGAATTGAAGACATAAGAGGGTCTTTTAATATACGAGGGTCTTAGAGTGGTCTTTTAATTAACAACTATTAACATAACTGTTGGAATTACAATATAACAAATTGTAATATTTACATTGTAATTATCCAACTACACATTATGTAATATGCAGTTTATGATCAATAAGATAAGCTTCCAATAAATTGCTTCATGTATGGTATTTGCTTAAATTTAACTTGAGTGTATGAGTAAAATTTGTTGAAATTTATGTTGGTTAAACAATTTTTGTATCTAACTTTGTATTTTAATTTTAACATGTACCCAAGGGTTGATACGCACCCACATCTTCAGGACGATGTAGCCAAAAGAATCTAACATTTCAAGTTTCATTTACTTTTACTTAAGATTGTAATGCAACAAACAATAACATTGTCTACTTTATTGATTACTTTATTGATGCGCCGTCTGTGTTTGCACATTTTGGTCACCGAATGAATATTATGGAATAATTTTAACGCAAAAAAATATTTTACAAATAACATACTTGTGTATCTATACAGTTCTCTAATGAATTTCAACATGAAAATCAAATAAACTCATTGAAGAACTGTAATTGTCGAAATGTATACTGCCTTTTAGTTTTGTATCCCGTTATTAATATTTACGATACTCTTAATTTAAATTTATTATATGATACTCTTATTTGAAGGAAAACCAAGCGCCATTGAAAACTGGTTGAAAGTATCAACTTACATATTCGTTATTTACAATTTTTTACAGACGCGTAATAACTCTTTCCTATCTTCGTATGTTAATTAAAATATTGAACAGTAACGACATTATAACTCATTCGAATGTGCGTTCTCACACGTGTTTTCAAAATTGAGGTTCGAATCATTATTCTTCCAATGAATAATGTGCTAATGAAATATTAAATAAAAATTCATATTTATGCCCAACTGGAGCCGGAATGTAATAACAGACGAATTAAATTTTAATCACTTTCGTGTAATGCTTCAATTCTTCGAATAAATTCCCATTATAAAGAGATATATTACCTCATTTATTCTATAATCACTTACTATATTTTGTTCACACTTTCAAATACTAATTATCTTTTGCATTGCATTTACACGTGTTATTTTCTATCTCCCTGTATTAATAAGGAAGACCTCCTTGGTGTATTGATAAACTTTAAAATTTTCAAAGACCTTTGGGAAATCTCATTAGATTAAACAGTTTACCATACAAGCAGAAAAGATGTAAGTGAAACTAGTGGTACTACAACAGCACATTATCTCGCATAATTTATAAATTTGAAATTTTCGAAAATTCATAGAAATCAACAAAAATGATACCCGCGCCATTCTTTTAAACGTTCCTTGTTATATCCGTGGAAAAAAATTGGAACGTTTTTTGAAATTCTTTTTTTATAAATTGCATTAATTTCAAGCACATATTACGCAAAAACTATTCGTTTCTTGAAAAAATCTTCATGATATTTTTGAAGAGCTAATTATTTACTGCAGACTCTGTGTTAGGCAAAAATCTCTATCTTCAGTTTTGTAGTTTTGAAATGTGAACTTTTTGCAATTTTGGAAAATACGGAGAGTTCAACGAAAAGGGGAACAGCCATTAAATGCAATTTAATTTGAGAAGAAGTGTTTTATGCTTTTCTGATGTATCAAAGTTTGATGTTCTACACAGTGTCCAATTACTTTCCTCACGCTGCAACGTCACACGTGACCTCCTCGCCACCCACCCTTCTATACAAATGTGAACTTTCACAGCCTGTCCTGCTTCAGGAGGGGCGCCGCCTCGGCTCTTGAAACTGCAGCCGCTTCCGCTCGGAGTCCCTCGCCGCCGCCTTCTCCTGCGATGGGCGCCTTGGCCTTCGTCCCGGCTGCATCTTCGGTCCCGAGGGCTGGGGTGGGGGTTGGGGATGGGAGTTGGGGCCGGGGGCTGGGATGGGGGTTGGGGCCGGGGGCTGGGGGTTGGGGTTGTGGAGGGGAGTTGGGGTTGGGAGCCGGAGGCGTGGACGGTGGCGGGGTGGAGTCATGGTCGGGGCCGAGGGGTTGGGGCTGGGGCTGGAGACGTGAAAAGGGGCGTGGTCGGGGGTTGGGGCTGGGGGTTGGGGCCGGAGGCGTGGACGGGGATGGGTGGAGGCGTGGTCGGGGGCGAGGGCGGATTGTAGGCGAAGTCGGGGGGGGGACATTTAGTGGTGAGGGCATCAGGTGACAGGAGCTTGGGCGGTGGCGGGATGGTCGCGTGGACCAGCGCGGGGGCGGGGCCGGGGACGGACTCAGAGATTGAGCGGGGGTGTGGGTGGAAGCGTGGACGGGGTTGGGGGCGTTGGGTGGTATGGGCAATGGGGTTCTGAAGGCGGGAGTGGAGGCGTGGGTGGAGGCGAGGCCAGGGGTAGGGGGGTTGGGTGGCGTGGGCATTTGGTGACAGGGACGGGGCCGGGGGCGGGGGCGGGGGCGGGGGCGGGGGCGTGGGTGGCGGAGCGTGGATAGAGGCGGAGTGTAGACGTGGCTGGAGGTGAGGGCACTGAGTAGCAGGGACGTGGACGGAGGCGTGGGTGGAACAAAGGCTGGGGCGTGGGTGGCGGGGCGTGGATTGAGGTGAGGCGAGGCCAGGGGTAGGGGCGTTGGGTGGCGTGGACATTTGGCGGCAGGGACGTGGGAGGAGGCGTGGATGGAGGCAAGGTGAGGCATGGCCGGGGGTGAGGGCATTGGGTGGCAGGGTCCTGGACGGAGGCGTGGATGGGTTGAGGGGGGCGTGGTTGGCGGGGGCGTGGATGGAGGTAGGGTGGGGACGTGGCCGGGGATGAGGGCATTGAGTAGCGGGGACGTGGACGGAGGCGTGGAGGCGTTGGGTGGGGCGTGGTTGGCGGGGGCGTGAATGGAGGCATGGATGGGTGGAGGCGTGGATGGGGATGGATGGGTGGAGGCGTGGATGGGGCGGAGGCGTGGATGGCGGGGGCGTGAATGGAGGCATGGTGGGGACGTGGCCGGGGGTGAGGGCATTGGGTGGCGGGGACGTGGACGGAGGCGTGGAAGGGGTGCGGGCGGGGGCGTGGTTGGGGTGAGGGCGGAGGCGTGGATGGGGGCGAGGGTGGCGTGGCCGGGGGTGAGGGCATCGAATGGTGGGGGCGCGGGCGACCCCGGGCGCCGTAATCCTAGGAGCGAGCGGCTTGATGAGGTGTCACCTTCTGAAAGCCCGCCAATATCAGTTTCGGCGAGCGCCTTCTCGGCCCCGCCCCGGCCCAGCCCTCGGGCGACCAGACGCCTATTGACTCGAGCACGCCGTGCCCCCTCGGCGCTTCACTACAGGGCACGCACACGAAATTGGAGATGGTAGATTTTAGCAATCGATAAAAATGCGAAGTGTTACCTACCGCTGAAAGAAATAGTCATTGTATGTTTGACGGTCGGTGCGGTATACTTCTGAAGGTTTCAATCTGCGATAAAATGCGAAATCATGTACAAAGTGGGAAATGGTTGTGAAATTGCTACATAATTGATGAATCCCATTTTATAGTTTCTTTCGTGTTCACTCTTTAACTAGGGATGCGACATTGACAACCCATCGATGTTTTAAAACATTTAATTAGACAATTAATAAGTATTTACAAATTGCAAGATATTCTTTTTCCTCTTCTTTGAATAGTGTTGTACGGAAGCGAGAAAGCGAAAACGTCAAGGAGAGGGTCGCGTGTACTCTAAGCACTATTCAGTAAGTCTGCACGATGCCTCTTCACTGAAACCGACCGTTTGATCGGGAGGTCATGTTCATCTGCGCGTCAAGTTCAGTTGTCCACACCCACAAGCAATGAGTAGACAACGAGTAGACGACGAGTAGACGACGAGTAGACGACGAGTAGACGACGAGTAGACGACGAGTAGACGACGAGTAGACGACGAGTAGACGACGAGTAGACGACGAGTAGACGACGAGTAAACAACGAGTAAACAACGAGTAAACAGCTAGTTGACAACGTCCACTGCGTAATCTATGTGGACCTACATTTAATGAGCCTAAAAATCTATTTTTTACGATCGGAAGGAAGTTACAGACTAGTGAAATTGGTTGATTGACTGCGCGATTGACTCATTCATTACTGTTGATTGGACGCGTCAACATGGTCATTAGTCTTGTTGATTTAGTGCTGGTCATATCTTGGGATGCGGCAGTGTTCCCTCCTCGCAGCTGCGTGAAATCCGGGGCCGACGAACACGTTACGTTCCGGGGAATTTCTCCAACCAAGTATCTTTTAAAGAAGGCCAGCACCCACGTTTCCTGTCATTGGGGAAATTGAAGTGTGTTTATGTGTAAGGGGAGAGGTCAGAGCAAGTTTGAGGAAGGAAAGATCCCACGCGGTCCACAGGCCATTTTTTACGGTATTGCTCCTGAATTCGCGTGGTACTGATAGGAGAAACCATGAAAACAACCGGTTAAAGCATCCACCCGCTAGAATTCTCTTCCAGACAGTGCCTATCTATATACTCGTAGCTAATACCTAAAATTCACCATCGTCTGGATTCGAACCCTAAGACCTAATCAGAATCCCTGCAGAGATAATGGCACAGCTGCATCTGAGCCAAATCAAGAAGTTTGTGAATTACGAGCGTTCCTCTAACACTTAAGTGGTCTGCAAATCTGGCTTAGAGTATGTCTAGCTGATCTCGTTTGTAATATGTTTGTATGTTTCCCTGTGAAAACATAGTTTCAATTACAGAAGTTCTACTACTAATGATACGCATTATGGCTTTTTGGGATTATTTAAAGTGAAATACTAGAAAGCGTACTTCCCTTAAAACGAATGATACACGTAAACAGTACGCACGATACATGGCGACGGCGATGGTGTTAGGCGGCGGCCATGGTGTAACGGTTAGCGTCTCGGGCCGTTTTACCCAATGTTCAAGCCCAATCGAAACCGTGGATTTTTAAGGGCGAAAAAATCCTTCGTGCACCTTTCTTCGGAGGGAAAGTAAAGCCGGCTGTCTCATGTTAGTAGATTTACTGCATGTAAAAGATTCTCAAGCCTAAATGAAGCGTCTGAGCTAATTGCAATTGCCTGTTTCGTCGTAATACCTCCGTTCTCCTCTAGAAAGTGAAAGGAGCGTAACGAAATTTGCGTGGTCAGACGGAAGAGCAGGTCTCATGGCCTGAGTCTCACCACGAGCATTCGTTTCATTCGTTTCATTCGTTTCATTCGTTTCATTCGTTTCATTCGTTTCATTCGTTTCATTCGTTTCATTCGTTTCATTCGTTTCATTCGTTTCATTCATTCATTCATTTCATTCATTTCATTCATTTTCATTCATTTCATTTATACACATGATACAGTACAAGTAGACTGCAGTCAATAAACATGCGTAGATGTAAAATTATCTTCCGAGTCACAATTCGTATTCAATCGCAGGAGCAAATGATGCCCCCTTCCCGGAAGAGCCTCGGTGCGTAGGAGGTGCGCGCCGCGCCGCTGCGTAATTGGCGCGCTTCAAAGCGAGCGAATTTACAAAACTCCATCCGCGCGCTTCGCCGCACGCCGGCACCCTTTGGTGGCTGCTTCGGACCCCTCCCCTCCCCCCCTCCCCCTCGCTTGCTGCGACGACGATACAGCTGTTCATCAGATCTTTGGATCAGGTCACCATTCAGCCTTTCCGTCCTTTGGGTGATGGAGGCAGCCCTTGTTGATTGATTGATTGTTACTGATCCCGGGAGCGTCAACCACTATGGTCATTAGTCCCGCAAGTGTAGTGCGTGTTTTTATCGAGTAGTGGTGGTGACGGTGATCTTCCCTCACTGGATGGCGAGATCCGGCGCCGACCTACAGTCGACTAATGGGATTTCCCCAACCAGGTATCTCCCACCAGTGGGGCACCGCCCCTGCCGGGACAAGTTGTAAGTCCACGACCGATCTCCCGGTATGTGTGGCAGTATAGAGCACGTTAATGTAAGTGTATGTGTAAGGGGTGAGGATAGGACAAGGAAGAGGAAGAAGTGTTCGCGCGCTGTCTGTGGCCCGTTTGTTAGGGTACTGTTTTCCGTGGTTTCTCCGATCAACACCAGGCGAATACCGGAGCAGTACCGTAAAAGACAGTGCACGAACCGTGTGCGATCTTTCCTTCCTCTTCCTTATCTTATCCTCACCCCTTACTCACACACACATCATATACTACACTATCACACATGTTCTGATATCAGACTGGAGCTTAGAGCTTGTCTCCGCTGGGACGGTGCCCTGCTTCTGGGAGATACCTGGTTGGGGAAACCCCGCTAGCCAACGTGTAGGTCGGCGTGGGATGTCACCATCCAGCGGGGGGATCACCGCCACCTAAAAACTACACTACACTTACAGGACTAAAGACCTTCGAATTTGACGCGCCCAGAAACCTAATCAATTACTCGAGGCTCAACATTGCAACTTTGCTTCGCCTCAAGGATGGGAGAGTATCAAAAGGCCGACAATCCTTTCTCCGCCTCGTGGGTTTCATGCATGACCTGTGGGTTTCATGCATGACCTGTGGGTTTCATGCATGACATCCAACGGCGGTGCATGGCACCCAACGGCGGAGCTCTTTCATAATGCGTTTATCTACTGGTTTATTTCGCGGCGTAAATATTTGACGAGCGTCGATATTAAGTTATAATGTTGGCTCTCCTGGCTCTCGCTCACAAATCTGTCATGTGAACGTGAATTGGGGTGTCCATCATCTATCTACGCACAACGATTCGCGTTTGGTTGGTCAAGAGGCTGAGCCAAGTAACGTCAGAAAATTCGTACATATCGCTGTCATGTGAAAAGGTCAGTAATTTAAATTATACTGTTTATCACTCGTTGCTATCAATGATAAAATAAATTAATTGGTAGTTAAATAAAAATTATTCTAAACATAACGACGCCAATAAAGGGTTAAGAAAATATTACCTTCATCACGAAAACTATTTTCTTCACATTTCCAGTACAGTTGGAGTCACAATAATTGTTAATTATGTTAATGTCATAAGCAAATCATTTATTTGTAAAGAAATACAAATATCTATTTAAATAGTAACCTCTTAGGCCTACTAATTAAATATTCACTTCATTGAAAATGAACTGAAAGGGTATATAAAAATGTATTTTAAATGTGTAGGTGACCCCTCTATCATTGCAGCTCATAACATCGTGTAAGGTTAGCTGACACTCTTAATAAAAGCTAAGACATAGATGAAACGGATTTTAGGGAAGTAAACTGTATTAATGATGCGAGTGAACCCTAGATTACAAATCTTCTGAGTCTCACGAAAAGGCAAAATACGTACGAGTTCTACTTATAGGAATTTAGAAAGCAAATGGTGCTATTTTTATAAAATTAATCCATTATCTGATCCACAAACGATTTAGTAGACCATAATAACTTCCCTTAAAATATCTCAAAATTGCAGAACTAAATAATACAACACCAGAATTAAAAAGTTAATTGTGAGCATCAAAATTTTCGTATTGTAAGTGGGCAAAGCTCTTCTTTTAAATAAGTGGAATATATTAATAAAATGAAAATTTCACATTTAACGAACTTCAAATGGTCCAGCAACATTATCTAGTATTATGCAGCATTACAACCTCTCTCTGTTAAGCTCTCAGACTCCGGGTGCTAAAGAGAATTGGTAAGAGGGCTTAGGGAGATTCTTGAAAATTTATGCCTCTAAGACAAGTTTCGGCAAATCCTCTTTTACTTACGTAAAACACACTCGAATGTCCAGTGGGGAAGCGTGATTCGTATACTCCACCTTCTCTGCGTACCCTCACACATTTTGTAAGACTTGGCGAACACAAACAAACTGAGGGAAAAGAGCATCCGCAGTTCATGAAAACGGTGTGTTTCCACATTAGCCCAGAAAAACTGCTCCTCGCCCTTCTTGGTTTAAATTATTGCGAGGGGTTCTGAAAATAGAGCCTAATGAGAAGGCTTGAATCGTAAAACCCTTAGTTCCAACCACTGTTCTAAATAGCTTCCTTTATGCCCTAATTAATTTAATCACGCGCGATTTATCGGATCCACATTGCGAACATGCAATGGCGATCTTGGCCTCGTTTGAATGGCCTAAGAAAGTGGCTTTGCTTTGCTTTCCTAGAGTTTTGTCTTTGCGGAATACCAGCACCTTTTCTCGCACTAAGTAAACTAAAACTTTAATCAACCTGCACTGAAATAGTATATTTTAATTAACTTCTTAAATTGTTCATTGTAATATTGATAATTTTTTCTTTAGAAACAATTCTACATAACAATTTTTGTTAACACCCAGACTATCAGACGAAACGTTTGTTTCGTATACTCGCAGAACGTTTTGTTACTACATTTTCATTTGTTTTTATAATTTTCATTATTCATCTCCCTTAAAAAGAAAATATCAGTAGAGCGTTTTTCTGATACCAACACAAGATCAATTTACATATCACGGTAATTATCAAATATTATTTATTCTGCACTTCTAATTTTGTTTTATATCATTATTTGTTCTATATCTTTGCACCTGAAGACCGTACAAAACGCCATTCTCTCTTGAAATCGTAGGCTTCCGCGGCCAGAGTCATGTAAATGATCTTGGCTGTCCAGGTGACGCCGCGTCGAAGGCTGTGTTGCCGACAGCCCTGAGGAAGACCACGAAAAAATGGTCGAAACGTCGGCAACACAGCCTTCGACGCGGCGTCACCTGGACAGCCAAGATCATTTACACGTCATTCTCTCTTTCCTTTTTTTCGTAAATCTTTGGACTTTTCTGCTGACTTTCAACCATAGTTTGGGTTAAAATTTATTCTTTTTATTTCAATGCTTCCTTTCTAGAACGTCAATTTAATAGACCCAAATTTTATTTTAAGAATTATTTCACTAAAATGTGTTTTAGTGTAGGATTTTCAAGAGTACACAATCACACTGTCAGAAAATTCCATATTACTTTAACGTAAATTACATTAAAGTAATTATCCTAAACGCACGTTAAAGTTTATGTACTCTCTCCCTCAGAAAAAATGTCGTTCAAAATTCTATCTTCCACACCGCGCCGACAAACTTGGACACCCCTCGGCCTGGGGGAGCGCAGGGGGAGGGACGCGTTGACCAATCGCTAGCAGGTAGAACCACAGTTGTCAGTGATTGGTGCAACATCCCAAGGGACAGAAAGAACGCTGTCTCAGGGGGAGAAGGGCTAGTTCGTTTACGTACGAGACAGAAATATCGTCATATTTCCCTGCCGAAAGAGATAGTTTGCCAGCGCGTACGCCACGACGAAAAAAATATTTCTAAGCGGGGTTTTCCGTCCAGAATCATTGTCTATAGACCAGTAAATATTTATCATTTTAGCAACAATTATTCTAACTTTTATTAGTAATAGATTTGTAACTCCTGACAAACTGCTATTTTGAGATATTCATTTCAGGCACAATTTGCGGAGCCTTCCCGGCCGTTCTAACGCATATTTCGAATTTGTTTATAAAATTATAAATTGTTGCAAAATTGTTAATTCGCTGTTTTTGGTTCTGGGACATCGGGAGACTCTCCCCCCTTTAGATTTGCAAAATTTGGAAATTGTTTATAAATTTGCAATTGTTGCAAATTTTTTTATTGTCTAATCTGAATGGCGTTTAAATGTGATGCAAAATTCCGGAATCCGTTCGGTGCTGTTATATCTCGTTCTCGAGATATATGTAATTGTTTATAAGAAATTAACATCTTAGTAGACCCCATTTGTTTGCGCTTAATTCATTCGCGCTAGCAGAATAGCGTGGAATGGGCATACTGAAAAAACAGTTCTCCAATGCCGCGCATTTGCCTGCCACATACGCTTAAAATGCACTTGCTTGTAAACAAATTCTGTGGCCAATTTAATTATGCTAAATTCGTATTTTTACGGCGAGTATGAGCATAACTTTTATTTGGTTTTTATATTCTCTTTTAAGTCCTACAATTTGCAAGGCGATATATTTATCAAATAGGAAAGAAATTGATTATAAAAAAAATATTTTTCAAGGTGCATTACGCCCAAACAATTGTTTCCGTTTTTCTATCAAAGGGATGTTGAGCAACCGAATAACTGTATTATCAATTTTTTTAAGTCCCCTGTTAACACCGAGAGTCAGAAACTATTTGTTCCTCTTGTTTACCCATTACAATTAAAAAATAGGGAAACATATTGCTTAGCTGTTTGCTATAAACTGCACTGGATTGGATGAATATAGTGTTAAGGTTTTCAAATACAGAAATATTCAATTTTGTGTTTTGAAAGATCACATGAGTAGAATCACACATCACAATATTTACACAAGTATAGAAATTTCTAAATAAACGTATATAAACTTTTAGTTAATATTTTCAATTCAATTTATCATTCCTTTCTAAAACTGTTAATTTCATGATTTCATTGTATAATATTCAAATCAGAGCTTTATGTGCTAAATCTACGCATTGTTAATACATATTTTTAAACAACATTAATATATTTAATATACATTTAAAAGGGTTTTAGATTGGCGAACGTTTCAATGAAATTTCATGAATTCCTAAATGCTTGAAAATAAATACTTGTAAAATTAAATTATTGTAGCGTGTAAAAATATAACAAACTCACGTATTTGGTAAAACGAGTTGATATTACTAAAAGAAAGCAAAACAGATGTTATAACAATTCAAAGAGATTTAGCGTTTGTTTACAGTTTAGTAAATATCAATGCTCTAGCATTTCCCAGTGAAAATACATAGAACGAACTTGGTGGTCAAGTGATATGACCTTCCCAACACAGACTACATTTCAGTATCGTCAGAGTTCGAAGGTGGTTTGTTGGCCGCCATTCTACGAATCTATCAAAACCTTGAATTTTGCACGACCATCTGTACAGGGAGAAGGTAGTGGTTTATTAAACGGAAACGCGCCATTCGAGGTATCTAATGTGCACTCTTTGAAAACGTTTAACCATTATAAACTATCCCTAAGAAAAATATCAAATAAACAATGTTAAACGTCACCAGCTTAACATTGCCTTTACTATTTGAATGTTTTCAACACCCCCAAAACCAACAGAAAACCTATGTTTTTACCGGTTATTATAAAACCAATCCAATAAATATAAGCATTTATTCACGTTATTATTTTTAAAACACTCAAATATCTACGATGTTATTTGATTCATGTCTTCATCGAAGATCTGAGATTAAAAAACTGATAAGCAGAGAAAATTAAAGTAATTTTGAGTGATTGATGAAGTTGAATGATCAAATGAAAAAAAAAAATGTTTCTTGCTTCATATAATGCTATCGTGTTTAACAAACATGTAATTACATGTGATACCTATATTTAAACATCCAAACTAATGAAAATTTTCAAAATTAAAATCATCAATAAAACGTTGATTCATCAGCAAGGATTATATTATTAAATACTTTTTTGCGATTCATGTGCTCCTGTGTGAATAACTTAGTAAACGTGATTCGTATGATCCAGTTTCTCAGAATAATACAAAACAAATATTTGTTGTCAAATAGTTATTTACGACATGAGTATCGTAAGATATCTTATTACAATACGAAATTGGAGAATTCTCAAACAAGACTCTTTAGCCGAAACTGTTAACCAATTGAATATTGTAATATGTTACCATTTGAATATCATAGAAAGTAAGACGATATTTGTCAAAATTCATGTGAACTGTAATTTTTCTTCAAATTTTACTCCTTATCCTGCGAAAGATGTGTGACTACTTATGTTAACAGTTCTACTGCTATGAGTTTAATTAATTTGTTTGCAGTACGCAAATTATTGTTTTTGGTTTTAAAGAAGCATGGATATACAGAGTATCGGGGAAGGAAACGTGGAAAGTTTGAAAAAAGTTGTTTAAACAGTTTTAATCATACTTTGTCAAATAAACTACGTAGATATTTTGAATAACTGAGCTGCAATAAACACGCAAATGTTTGTTTGAAAATATGATTTCTACGCAAAACTTTGCATTCTAGAATCATGTAAACAGACCAGAAACATGTAACATGTTTATTATTAACAATATAAATTAATATATTAGTTCAGAAAAAAATTAACCGAGGAATAAAAAAGCAGTCGAACTGTGAAAATTGGATGCTTTTTTATTTCTAGGTTAATTTTTCTTTCTGATCAAATGTATTCATTTATTTTGTTAATCATAAACAATTTAGATATTAATGAAGTGTTGTTATGCTTCTACAACGCAAATAGTTGCCTAGAAAACATATATCTAAACCAACTTTTGAATGTTTATTGCGGCTTAGCGATTTGGAATATCCGTGTAGTTTATTAGACAAAATAAGCTTAAAATTGTCTTAACAGCTATTTTTCGAAGATTCGACATTTCTTCCCCGAATATCCTGTAAAAAACGCTTGATTTCTGTGGGTACGCGACGGAACGGCGTTCCGGTTCTTTGGAAATAATTATGAAATTATATTATATATTAATAGCTATTGCTATTATATTAATAATTAATTTGAGGCGCGTTTCGGGGCCTAAGATTTTAAAAATAAAGGATATATGTATCATAATAACTCTTATGACGACACTGTTCTCAGTTACGTCAAGTTTTAATTTAGAGAATCAAAGTCTAAGTTTACTCACCTAAATATAGTTTATCTTACTATACATACTATTTAGAAAGTGTTTTATGTTCAAAACAAGTGTTGCCTCAACAGCATATATTTTCACGTATTACTCGTAAGTGCTATGCAATATTCAATACGGACTATGTGAACCTGCAAAAAGGAAACAAAAAACGACCTACTACAGAACAAAATATCTTCTACTCGTCGGGATTCGAACTCGGGTCTTTAAAGTTAACTCACCTGACACGGTTCCCCCTCACCACCAGGTACACGACAAGACTACCTCCTTTCCGATGTGAAAAGAAAGTGAAGCATTTGCAGTTTTAAAAAAAACAGTGTGTTCAATTTATCTTAATACAAGATCTATTTTTAAAAAGAGATTTCATTAGACAAAAATCTCTAGCGTTCATATTGTTTTTCGACAATGTTATAAAGATCAGTCGGGGCTAATATTATACAGTAGAAAATGGTGGTTAATATATTACACTTTAAGAGTTGTTATTTATTTATTTATGTCCAAAATTAAAGAGAAAATGACAACTGATAGGAAATATATTGTAACAATCTAAGATCCCTACGAACAATTTAGATGCAAAGAACAAACATAACAAGGAATGGCATGAGTAGGAGATGGAAAAACAGAAGAAAGCGGTGTCGCGCACTAATAATTTTTTTATAAATTAAAGAAGACGCGACAAAATCCCGATTTGGACAGTACAAATCAATAGCATTCATTTAGAGCAACATTTCAAAAGTTATTCGAAGCGAATCGCATCAGAGGTTTAAAAGATATGAGTGATTTTGAAAGTACACTTTAGATAATATAACCAGAGATTTTTACAGCCATTGTTATCATAAGAAAGGTAATGTAAAGAAGCGGTTTTTCCTAAAAATTAAGAGAACGCGTAAAGCGATTGAAATGAAACTTTCGGGATTAACAAAGAAAATCACGCGGAAAATTATGACATTACTCGCAACTCTGAAAAATATCGAGGAGCTGCAGTAGGGATGCCAATTGAAATTGTATATTTGGAATTTTTACGAGAGAACAATGATGCGTCGCGAGCGACGGAAATAAAGCAATTTTGGCGTTAATAAACATGAGGAGATCGTATAAGAAATAGTAATAAGATATAAATTGATAATTAAAAGTAGTAATAAAGAGAAATAGCCTGGAAAGGACAGAATTAAGTAAAATGGTATGATATTTTTGGTAAAGACACGTAAGCGATCGGTAAATGTTCCAGAAAAAAAAGTTGAAGACACAACGCAACAATGTCAAAAAAGATGATGCGTAGCAAGCTCGAAGTCAGACGTGAGGAGGACGCTCCGAAAAAAGATAAAAATTTTAGTATGCAATTGTGCGAGAAACACGGTGAACACAAATGGATATAGTGAGTTTACGCAATGATGTTCGTAATAACAATGCGTAACGCGGAAATATTTTATGTGTCGCAGTATATTCAACAATAGGACATTTTGGAGGAAATGTAGCACGCGATAGACAGATAATCGCGTTGTTAGTTGCGTAATGGAAATAGGATGATAGGGGAATGAAAGGACATGCTAAGATGATATTAGCGAGCTCAAGAAAATATTGGTAATGTGTGGGGATGGAGAAATGCTGCGGGAGGATGGATTTGGAGGATGCTGCGTAATATACATCGAGGACGGCGCGCAACAATGGTTTGCTGCGGATTACAGCGTTTTCTGCAAAAGGGAAGTTATGAAACTTTGTTTTTTTGTTATGAAATTCACATTTTGAAGGAGAAGAAAGATTAAAATTAGCTTCTGTACAAGATCAAGTTCTGTCTTAACGTAAAATAGATTCAATAGATATACAGGCAGAATGCGCATTCGGGTGTGAATGAGTTTATTTATAATTGTCAGTATGAATAGAAATATTTTGGATTTCGTGTCATGTAATTTAAGGGTATTATATCGTTGATGTGTTTATGTGTTTATTTTGTTTCTCGTTAAGTGTTTTATGTGAGTCATGGGAGAGCAACGACCCCAGTTTGTATTTATATATATTTCAACTGGAATAACGACTAGCACAGGAATTACAGAAAATAAATGGCGAACATCACTTGGTTCGACATTAAATTAAACGAACGTAGTTTAATTGTTACATGTAGCTAGTTAATGACCTACGCACACATGCCCGAATAGTTGTTAGATCCTGTACAGGTCAGCCACAACCTCACACCCAGATTTTATGTGTAAGTAAGAAAATATCGGAAGTTCTGGGGGGGGGGCAGCTAGTCGACGGGCAACCTTAGAGGTGGAAGCTGAGTATAACCAGGGCAATTGATAAGAGAGGGTTTTGGTTATTATTTTGGCGTTATAACGCCGGGCGATTATAAAGATTATAGTTGATCTAGAGCAGGTAATGGTTCATTACATATTTTGGTGCGCCTAACGAGGAGCGAATATAGTTGTTTTATAGATATGAGGAGGACGGTTCATTACAATATTCTATTATAATGACCATATAGCAAACACTCAGAATGTAACAATATTTGGGAGGAAAAAAATCAAAACTAAAATGCCTAATTTTTCCAGTCAAAAACTTTACCGCCGTGATATAAATCTTTTGATGTTACTTCGTTATTTTTTATGACACGATATTTTTGAAAATAGGTTATCATTAAGAAAGAATTAATATTCTTTTCTGCGTTAAAATAATGCACTAATATTAATCGTGTCATGATATATACAGCCTCAAATTTGTGGGGCTAATATGATACAACTTAAGAGGCTAATGTAATACGGGTATCGGGGCTATTTCGATACACTAAAAATTAACACGCAGACACCTGGAAGGGATTTTTTTATGTTTAATATTACATCAAAGGCGCTAAAATTCCGATTTGATGTTGATAAACTATCCAAGTGTTTATCTGAGAAAGAAAGAGCAGGCGACAATTCATATAGATTTCCTCGTTCTCCTCCCTACCCAGTACATGGTGATTCACTTATTATTATCCATTGGCGGAAGCTTCTGCTGTTTCAGTGCAGTTACTGATTTTTCACTGGAATCACAAGGAACCAGGCCTACAATAGGAGCTAACACCATCCCTTCAACTCCAGATATCAACTGTTCTCATCCAGTATTTTTGAGATAATACTGTTGGAAAAAAATTTAAAAAAACAGTAGCCCTCCAAAGAATAAGGAAGCGGTTAGAACCAATAGCAGCAATCATTACTAGTGAAGAGTGGATCATTACTAGGAAAGAGTGGAGTGTTTAATTTACATTAATTTAATATCTATTTTTAAAAAGAGATTTCATGAAACAAAAATCTCTAGCGTTAATATTGGTTTTCGACAATGTTAATAGGTATTTGTTTGCAATTTTCGAAAATTCAGATCGTTCGCCCAAAATTGAACGTACGCCACCTTTAAACATCTTGTGCTTCGAGAAATAGATTTACAGAAAAAATGGAGCTCTTTTTGAGAAAATTATGTAAATATGATGGGGTTTGGTGTAAAATACCTTCAAAATTAAAAGATTCGTTTCAAATTCGGAGATTCGTAATATTAGCCAGATCGTTCAAGGAATATCCATTTTGGTGAAAATCGTGTTTACTTTAGGGTCTAGAATTACTCACACGAAAACGGATTCACAAAGAGGTTTTTTGGAAAATCACTTTTTCGGGTTCAAAAAACAAGCGTTTTGACAGCCTTGTGTATAGAAAATAAAAGAACAATACCAACTATCCACTTTTTTCGAACTAGCTACTTACAAAACGTGTTTTCTGTGAAAATTTCGACACTTCCTCCTACAGCATTACGTAACTCTCTTTACACGTGGAGGTAAAAATATTCCAGCGTTACTGGGATTTGAACTCGGATCCCTGTAGTCTGTAGGTCTGGCTCGACCGCACTGTGCTATCACATATATTTCTCAATACGCTGTCCAAGCACTTTTATTACGAAAAGAATAGTTACGTGATATTCATTGCACTTAGATTTTTTATTAGAGGAATGTTCTACATGCGTCAAAGGTATCAAATTCGCAATAAAAATTCAAACGATTACAGCCCACGCAACTACATAGCTCAGTTTACTAAAAAATATTTTCAACCAGAAGCGGTGGTCTTTAGAACCGTCTGTGGAAGTCGTTCCCGGTCTTATCTTTCGGCGACTATGGCCAAGGTTGAATTACGTCACAGATGAAAGTTGCGATAACTCTAGAGCTAAACACGGGCGCACATACAGACGTTCTGAAGCCAGAATCGCAATAGGGGCATATTTATACGTGATTTTTTAAAACATTAACACACTAAAATAAGTAGTGGCGCCTCAAAAACACATGCTTTATGTGATATTTATAATGGATACGAATGATAACTATACAATTAACCGCAAAATTGTTTCTACCCGCAAAAATTATTCGCCGGAGATGAGATTCGATCTTACGTGCCTAAGCTTCTCCAACATTGCGCTTGCCTGCTATACCACAGAAGCTCTTATAACTTTTGTCTCTCACAAAGATGATTTTAAACTGTCATGTATCACAGATTTGACTAAAAAAGAACGTGCGGCGTTTAGATGCTTGTGTTAACTACAGACGGACTAACAGACGTTTTGTCGTAAATAGATTTTTTAGTAACAAGGACCTACAAAACATGGATTCTGTCTACAAACGTATTGAAGTAATTCACTATATACAAGAATAAAATTTATCTACTTTTGTCGTGACCAGTGATCGGAATGTAGAGGTTTTTGTTGGAAAATCCCCGTCTCCCGGCGCATGATTACAATACTTTTTCTTCTCACTACATAATTACCAGAAAGGAAGAAAAAATTGTTTTTCATTGTTTCTATTCAACGAAAATTTTCAATCAATTCCAGAGGTGAAATAATCAGTAAATATTAAAAAGAGATTTATTGACAATATGAAATGAAATACAATAAGAAAGGAATCTTCTGTTCTTTACTTGGTATTCTCAACAAATCTATAGAAAATCATAATAAAGGCATTATTTCAACAACATTCGAATATTATTGTTAGAATCTATGGGGAAACTGTTAATGCCGGGTCCTGGTAACGTAAAAAGGGTTAACTAATGTTGTGAAATATAGAAAAAAAATCCTTTAACTCGTGTTGCCAGAAACTAATGTTTTGTGGGTCGTTGATACAGAAAAATCGAACGACGACGAAAAGCCTGTTTGTTCGTGTGTCTGTTGATGTGTCTGTTCTTGTGTCTGTTCCTATGTCTGTCTGTAATTTTCAAAAAAAAATTATATGACCTTATTGAAAGAATTATTTATGGACAATAAATTTCATTTGAAAGAAAAATCTCTGTTCAATTTTAGAGTTGTAGGAAAACACCGAAAAAATTCAAACTTTTCCAATTTTCGAAAATTCAGAATTTACAGTGGACATAAGACGTATGTCGCCTTTATAAGCGTATTTAACTCTATTCTTAGAAGAAATTTAAAGAAAAAATTTGGGGTTTTTGAGAAACTTTTGAAAATGACCGACGGCTTCATGTAATGTACCCTCAAATTTTAAAGAATGATTTTTAAAATCTCAAAGTTTCAACTAGAATCACATCGACAAGGGATTCTTCAATTTGGAAAAGATCGTACGATCTGTTTAGGCGCTAGTAGTGTTCACAGATGGACGGAGAGACGAACAGACGCAGACAGACTGACGTTTTGCTTTCAATTGGTGTTTTGGCATCAAAGACCCACAAAACAGGAATTATGGTTACATCACGTGTTAGAGATTTTTTCTCTTAATTTAGTAACTGGATTTATCCACTCCTTTGTTTTCAGGGCCCGGCAATACATTTTTTCTGCCGAAAATTCGCCGTTTTTTTTCGCGGAGCATTACATAACTTTCTCTATACTACGTATATTACTCCGTATGTATGTGCGTATACGAGAAAGTAAAAAGTTACGTAATTCTACGGAGGAAATCGGCTAATTTTCGGCACAAATAACTGTAATTTCCGGGCGCTGGTGTCAAAAAAAGTGGATAAATTCAGTTGATAAATATAGAATAAAATCCCTTTAACATGTGGTGTAGCCAGAAGCCAGGTTTGGTGGGTAGTAAATACAAAAAAAAACAACAACAAAAACGATTAAGGGTAAAACGTATTTTCTTCTGTAAACAATGCTAGCGGCTAAACTGTTCAGGCAATTTTCTCCAAAGTTGATATTCCGCAAGCGATCTGGCTGATGTCGAGCCCTCCTGAATTTCAAATCAATATTTTATTTTTGGATGGTACACTACAAGAAGCCCCTGAAACATTTTCAAAAATAAAAAAATGGCATGAACTTTTCTGGTTAAATTTTATTGCCGGATAGCGTAATGGACGCTATAAGACGATGGCGGAGATGATTTTCGTTCATATACTGAATTTTTCCAAAAATGCAACAAAACAATTTTTTTTTCGGGGTTTTCCTACAACTTAAGTATTGAAGATAGTTTGTTTCCTTAATGAAATGTGTTCATCAAAAACAGATCTTCAAATATTCCTTTCAAATAATCAGTCCTTTAAAAAAGATCACGTACAATTGTTTAAAAATATAAGTACTTTAGATAATTTTACAATTTTTGAAATAGCAAATTTGAATTTCCCCCGCTTCGTTTGACGAGCTGTCATTCTGAATTTCTTTTGAATTCTGATGATTGTCGGGACGGACAAGGCGCTATTACGACGCTGTATTTTTCATTTAATGTCAAAAACAGTTAAAAAGTATGTGTAATGTACTGAAGGGAGAAATGTATTCTGTGAACGTTTTCTTAAATTTTGGTATCCCCGTGCCCTAACTCATATAAAAGACGAATTCTGAGTACAGAAAGAAACTAGCGTTTATTCTTCAAATCGCACGAGCGTTTGCTCTTCAATTTGCATTGATTTAATTGAAATTATCTCAATGAGGTTTTCTGTCATAATAATAGTATTTAAATATAACATGAAAGAAAAACAGAAAATACCGGAATTTTGAAGGAACATTTATTACAAAAATTTTTCATTTAATGTCAAAAACAGTTAAAAATTATGTGTAATATACTGAAGGGAGAAATGTATTCTGTGAACGTTTTCTTAAATTTTGGTATCCCCGTGCCCTAACTCATATACAAGACGAATTCTGAGTACAGAAAGAAACTAGCGTTTATTCTTCAAATCGCACGAGCGTTTGCTCTTCGATTTGCATTGATTTAATTGAAATTATCTCAATGAGGTTTTCTCTCATAATAATAGTATTTAAATATAACATGAAAGAAAAACAGAAAATACCGGAATTTTAAAGTAACATTTATTACAAAAATTTGATATTTTGTTGTTATAATATTCAACTATGGATATTTGAGATGTGTTTCCGAGAAGTTCATTGTTGGCGACATGAATGGGAAAGATATAACATACGGCGGCTTTGGCCGGTATTACACTATAAAAGTTATATGACGTATCTTTGATAAAGAACTTTGTGGCAGTATTTGAACTTTGATGAGAAAACTTTGACAAATTTGATGAGCGTATTACATTTCGTCCAAATATAATGTAAGTTTGCTCGCGATTTACAATCAATTACGCACAAATAGTTGTGTTTTGCTACTTATTTTTTATTATAACTTATCTATGTTTAATGCTAATGTAGTAAAAGGTAAATAAGAAAACGTTTGAGGGTGAGAACAACGCCATGGTGAGGTTATGGGTCGCACATTGTGAAGCATTGATTAAAGACCTTCGAAATGAATTATTTGAGGAGGAAACATTCAATTTTCTTTGTCGTTCTTCCTTCTTTCGAAATTCAGTCCTCTGATAGGGAAGTTTAAAAAAATTATCTTCCTGAACTGGGCATTTTCCAAACACCATATTTTCCACTTCCCGGGAAAATGTGTCCTACAAACGTTAATTTGTTTGGTTTTACTTTTGTAGTTCGGATGGACAGTATTATATAAACATTCAAATTACTCGCACTCAGCAATTATGACTTTGGTTGAAGCAATACCCCTATATCGGACGCCATGTTACCAAATATGATAAAACTTGGAAGCCGGAGACTACATTTTATCCAAGAAATTTTATAAAAGAAATCTTTTATAAAATATTGGCTATTACACTGTCATATTTCTTTTATAAAATACCTTTGACAAAAATCTTTTACAGTGTAATACCGGCCTTTATTTACTTAACGTTTATGTTAGAATATCTCTACGTTCAATAAAATGTTGTAATCAAGTTTAAAGTCGAGAAGTATATATATATATATATATATATATATATATATATATATATATATATATATATATATATATATATACGCAGATATGCATTAGGTAATACGTATTTATAATAGTATTCATTCATTTACTTTCCAAATTATTTTACCTTTTTCAATAACTAAAGTAGCAAACTAAAATAGATTTTGAAATAGAGTTCGCAGAGAAAATGAAATGTTTTAGCGGGCTTACTGCTTTCCGGGGCATCTATAACTGTTTCATTTCTTAATTATTTATGAAATTATTTATTGTACTTGTAGGTCATCATTTAAAAGAAAATATAATATTTAAGAATGATTTTAGAATATCTTGAGATCGGGCAAAAATAATTTTGTGTATTCGAAACACGAATTAGTGGTCCATAAACAAGACTTATAAGAATATTTAATCACAGCAATGCTAACTGAAAAACGAAACAATTTTAACAGGAATTGATAAGCAAATATGTGTCCATTGTTGGCAGCGTCCATTGTTGCTGCCTACAGCATCCATTGTTGCGCCCATTGCCGACGCTTCTGAGGTTGATGCTCTCTTCAGCTGCCTGTCCCAGTTGGGACTCTACAGCCAGGTGTTAGTAGTGTGGGATTTTTCTTCTCCTAGTTTTTTTCCCCCACTCATCCGTACTGAGACGGGGATTGGTAAACTAGGAAAAATAACTGTTGTATTTGCAGGATGCAAGGTAAGTTAAACAGTCAATGTTTAATAACCATTTACTTTCACCAATAACCAATACACAGAACAACGTAACAAATACTGTACAATAATTCTTAACGGCCTTCTTGCCTCGCCGAGCCTTATCGCCCGCAGTGGCGATAAGCGTCGTAACGTGATAGCTGGCCGCAGTCACCTCGAGCCTCCTAGTAGCGCGCGGCGGGTTACGCCGCGGTCGGGAGTGTAGCGAGGGGCGGCAGTGGCCACCGAGGTCGGCGTTGATCGCCTGGCTGATACGTCACAGCTAGTGACGGTAGCAAGTGCCGGCGGTAGTCTGCAGTCACTTTGTAGCGCGCCACAGATGGCGCCTTGACCAGGCGTGTAGCGAGGGCGGCAGTAGCCCCCGAGGTCTGTGCTGATCGCCCGGCGGATACGTCACGACTGGTGACGGTAGCGGGTGTCGGCGGCAGCAGTCTGGAGTCCTCTTATAGTGCGCAGCAGGTTACGCCGCGGTAGGGCGTGTAGCGAGTGCGGCGGTGGTAGCTACGCGAAGCGGTAACTGAACGGGAGCGCCCTGCTCCCGACCATGCCTTTATACCCCCCCGCCCGGTGAAGGGGGAGGGGAGGGGCTGTGCCCCTCCACTAGCGGCGCGGCGGAGCGTAACTCCGTTTCGTCTTCTGATTGGGGGGATACCACATTCCTCCCCGTTTTATTGTGGGCATATGGGTGCCCACGATGACGACGTGACCTCCGCAGCAGGCTGGACCTGGTGACGCGTCTCGGCTGCTGGGTTCGGCGAATGACTCCGCCTCTGGTCGCACCCCTCCTCGGGATGTGTCGTCCGATGGTGTTGCCGGCCGAGCCGCTGGCTCGTGTGTGATGGCTGGTTCCGCCATCCGCATTATAGCCGGCTGAAAATTACAATGAACATTACTCTTCTGTTGGTTGTCGTCTATTCTATGCATGTTCCACCTTTTTGTAATCTGGTTCTCGTGTCTTCTCATGATACCGCTTTCTGACTGTACCAGATACATTCTATGCCCTATAGTCTCGTGGATCACTGCTGGAATCCACTTTGGATAGGATTTAAACGACCGAATATAGACTTTATCTTTGACTTTGAATGTTGTATTCACTACTTGCTTCGGGCGTTTGACGGGTACTAATAGTGCCAATAATGTCCTCGGCTGCCTCCCATGCAGTCGTTCCGCTGGACTTTTCTCTTCGTTACCTACTGGAGTTGCTCTGTACGTTACTAATAGTTGTTGTAGTGCTTTATCTTTACCAACTCCTTCTGCCATTGCCTTAATCATGGTACTTTTGAATGTGCGTACAAATCTCTCTGCTCCCCCGTTTGACTGTGGGTGGAATGGAGCTGTCCTAAGGTGTTGAATGCCATTTTCTATACAAAATTTCTCAAATAAATGTGATGTGAATTGTGCGCCATT
>BLKR01010707.1:0-48063 GCA_011170035.1 Teleogryllus occipitalis | reverse complement strand
TTATTACAAGCTCTTGCCACGTATCATTTAAACTACGCAAGATTCCTAATTATCCTAACTTATGATCATTCTACGGTCCATTCATTATGGCTCCTCAAACGTAAGAAATGTTGAAAAAAGTTCACTCGTATCTATTACTTTTTAATTCCTTTTATCAGACACATGCCAAAATCACAACTAGAGAAGCATTTTACGGTGTTATAGCTTCGTTTCAAGTCTCTCAATTATTTTCGAACTTGCAAAAGAAGCATCATTATGTATCAAGTATAGCGAATGATCTTACTATATGTTTTTGCACCTTTCCATACCTACGATCGTCCCTCCGCTGAAAATATTTCCTCCAAATGCAACCACATTAGTAGTATTTACCAATCTCCTCACTCATCACACCAATGTGACTCCCGAGCCCATGGATGTCAGGTATCAGGGAATTGATACATGTTTATACATTGATTAAAATTGATACATTGATTTAAAGAAGAATTAAGAATAAATTAATTCGTACACATACGCATGTTTTATGTCTTTTGCACCCTTTTTGAGTCTACAGATGTACTTCACTCTCTCGATGAGACTGTTCCTCCAAATACAGCCATTGTAGTATCTATCACTATCCATCCTACGTACGCAAGGAATGCAAACTATGCCACAACACGAAACATCCATGTCATTCTGTCCTAGGCAGAATTGGAACCCACAGCCCGGATGTAAGGCGTGCTTGGGAGCAACTCAAGCCACTGCGCCACCTAGGCCAGGGCCTCTTTCGAGTAGGTTTTCTTAGATATGAGATATGAATGGCTTCGACGTAATTACTCGTAAGCAGCCTTGGGCAGCCAACACCATTGTCATCTTGACCATATCGCCACTATCAGCTCCCTGGCAGATTGTGGGTAGACAATGCTTACGTGTGTGGTGCATATTAGTTCTCAAAGCATCTGACGAAGAAGGTAGACACCATGGTCTACTTCTGTGCCTGTTCCAATACTACAATCTATATATTTAAAAAAATAAGGTATTCTGCCATGGCTTCGTTTAGAGCTTCTACTGAACCGATTGTAGTATTTTTTCCTTTAAATGAAAGAATGTGATCCCTAGATATGTTATCAGATATTGTTCGTATTGATTCACCACTATTTACAGTGTAAATTAATTAATTAACTCATTCTTTAATAGTACGCTTATCAATAATCAATTGTTTTCTTCCAAAGAGTGGCTGTTTCAAAATCGTTGTATATGAGTCGATAGATCCACGGGTCCACGCTGCTTCATGGTGGCGTTGCTTGATGTTTTGTTTTGTTTGTTGAGATTTGTTTACAATTCGTCAAGGTTTTGTTTCAGTGTAATAATTGCATTGTGGCGTTGACAGTTTGCATGTATTTGCTTTTGTGGTGTATTTTGTAGAGAACATGTGGGTTTTGCCCGGTTGTACTGAAGTAGTGAAGTTGTTCACAGGTTATGTCTAATTCCGAATCCTTGCCCACGCGCCCGAAAAGACGCAAACGTACATTAAGTGGACGCAGGGAAAGAGAAAGTCAGCGTAGGTGTCGTGTTAGTGAGGTCTTTTCCTTTTCTGTTGGGTCGTTGCCTATGAAATGTCAGTTTTGTTCTGCTTTGTACTTCCCATGTGAGAGAAATTCTGCAAACGAGTTACTTATTCGAGCAATATGCCAGAAGAAATGAAAGTTGTTTATAGGAGCTGATGACGCATCAAAAAACTTTAGAAATAATATCCGTCAGTATAATAGTTGTCTTCCTTTTGTGTCATTTGGTGCCGATATTGCATTGCCACCTGGTCATGGGCCTTACGTGTTTTGGGAACTCCATATCACAGAATATCTTCGTTATACCCTGAAGATCCAAACAATGCAACATATTGTGCACATTAGTCTGGGCACGGTATTTTACATTTAACTCAGATCTCACCGTCAAATTTTGACGGGTTCTCACTAGTATAATAAAAATAATAACAATAACAGTAAATGCACGACTGAATATAGCTTTCTTGAAAATATTTTATAGATTAATTTCTGTAGAGATGTGGCTAGAGCGGTGTGTAGAAAGAATATGAAATTGTAGTGATTCAAAGCTACGGGACCTGATTCATACGACGTTAAAAGTGAAAATTCTCGGATATTTGAAGATACCGAACCTTATTATGAATCGCTCTTTATACAGTATAGAAATGTCCAGGCCATTCTGAACTTAATTCAAAGAAGTTGTTTACAATTTCTAGTGATTCTGCATCTTAACAACATTCGTTATATTGAATTGTGGACATACGTGAAAAACATCCCTACCTTCATGTTTCTAATAAGAATTGATAGCATAGTCTACGACTGTGACCTTGGCCAAATATATACTTATTAGAAAACGTTAGATGAGTACATGAATAAAGCTTCCTTTATATGAAAGAATGATTTCGTGGTGCGACATTTTATTGTAATAGAAGATTAAAATAATTTTTTACTTAAAAACAATAGGTGAAGCGAAAAAGAGAAAACAAAAACATAGTTTTGACCTCACTTTTTATGCGTGTCAAAGTACTTTTTCTCGTTTTCCCTTTTTTCATTCCGAATTATTTTAGGTGCCAAAGTTTTTATGAACATTAGTACAACCACGAAGCTTTCTGTTCTTCCAGACGTTATAGACTTCGGACCGTTAGTTTACTGACAGTATATAATTCCGTAATAAGGAAATGTTATTTAATTTAATGAAATACTGGCTTCAAATAATCAATATACAATTTTCGAAATATCCAGCTAAACTACTTTTTTTATTTAAACGTTTGTATCAAATGGAATTTAAAGAGGAGCACAAGAGCACACTTTCCTTGATATGAACCAACGTCGCATTAACCAGAGAACATGGATTTCATAACGAGCAGCAACGAAAGCTCATAAGAGAATTAGTGTTTGAATACGTGCACAACAGCACACGACACATGGCGGGGTATGGGGCTCCAGCTTTCCCCGACGAAGACGGAGTGGCCTGCGTCCAGCCGAACGCGAAAATCGAATTCGTTTACGGCCGATAACGCAACAGCCCATAAGGACGTGCGCGTTTGTAGTGCCGCCAAGCGCCGGTTACAAGGGCGGAGTCGCCCATTGAGATAAATTGGCCGGCGGCCGACATATGGGCGAGCACGCCGCCATAATGCACGCGCCGAGGACGCCGCGCCGCGACGCCAGCCGCCGTCCCTTGACCGCACGCGTCGTCTCCGTCTGGGGCGAGCACGCGCGTGTCAGTGGCAAGGCCCAAAGCTCTTCCTTTTTTTAAAAATATATTTATTTCCTGTTCAATTTTACAAATGTTTCAGGATGATGAATAAATGTATACATAACATTTTTGGAGATGCCAGAAATTAATATCATAATTAAAGATAATTATGATTTTATTTTAATAGTAATTACGAATTAAACTTTGATTTTAATAACTAATGATTATTTTTTATAATAAATTTAGAGTTTTAAGAGAAGGTTTTATTGAGTAATAAAGTAGACAATTATTTATGGGGGGTGAAAAATATCTTTGGGGAAGCGGGATCGAATTCGTTTAATGTGATAATTTTTTCCCAGATCGAAATGTTGATGAACAGGATAATCTTTTAAAGAGTTGAAGAATTTGGAGGATTGGTTAGTGATGAATGTTTTAATTGGCTCTATTTGTAATTCTTTGTGGATTTGGCTATTGGAGATGAACCATTCAGTCTTTAGAATTCTCCGTCTGGGGCGAGCACGCGCGTGTCAGTGGCAAGGCCCACAGCTCTTCCTGAAGTCAAGAGTACGCCGAAAGTATGACCGGGTGAATTGGCTCAGAGCATCAACTGATGTCAACGGTGTGCCTCTGATCGGGAGGTGTTAGTTTCGAGTCCCAACGGTGGCAGGATTTTCGACTCTTGCTCGACAGCAAGGTCGGATTCAGTCGCTGTCTGGAGGAGATTTCTAGCGGCCAGCCGATCTGATCGGTATTTTTCCGTGGTTTCTCCCATCAACACCAAGCGAATGCCGGAGCAGTACCCAAACAAACGGACCGCGCGCGATTTTTCCTTCCCCTAGCTTTACCTAGCCTCACCCTTCCTCACATAGACTTGCACTTACCATCACCACACTACTACACTTGCTAGGAGAGCGGTCGGGAGCTTAGAGCTTGTCCCGGTTGGGGCGGTGCGGAGAGTACGGGTGGTGGGAGATACCTGGTTTAGGAAAAACCCGCTGGGCGTCGGTAGGTAGGCGCCGGATCTCATCACCCAGCGGGGAAGATCATCGCCACCTCCCAAGGAGAAACGTGCACTACACTTACGGGACTAATTACCTTAGCCATTCATGCGCCCGGAATCACTTAACAATCAATCACTGAAAGTACGGGACTCAAAGTCTGGAATGTTCCGGAATGTTTTACCGAAGTGCGCGGGCCCAGTCCCAATCGAAGCCGCGGATTTTTAATGGCGAAAAAGTATTCGTTTGCTTTCCATTGGAGGAGAAGTGCAGTCGGCGTGTTGTTGATTTAATGCAGTAAAGATCCCAAGCCTACATGAAACCTCTGAGCTAAATTCAAACTGCCTGTATCGTCGTCCGAGTGACATCATCTTTCTCTGGTCGAAGGTGAAAGGAGCGTAGCCAAATTTGCGTGGGGATGCAGAAGAGAAGGCATGGTGCCCTGAGCCTCGCGACGTAAAATAAGGCATTATTGCACTGAATTGAATTTATTTATGAGCCCTGCACGTTCTGATGGCGTTGACTCCCATGCGTCACGATCTGTTGAGTAGATGATTGCGATGATGGAAAATAGTGAAGCGAGGGGCAGCGGAAGCGGGGAAAATCACGAGAAAGTTTTCCGAAAGCTCACGTTGTCTACCACCAATTTCGCATGGATTGACCGAGGATCAAACCCGGGCCACAGCGCATATGTTGGCCACTATAACTACGAGCCCCACCGCTCCCCAGTTTTCAAATGCAAGGAACCTGCGGTGAAGGGAACTTTTGCTCCATACCTTTCGCATCGACATCAGTCGAAGGGCAAGTTCGGGTCGTGTTGTGTGGCTGATTGTCCGTTGCTTGAATGTGAAATCCAGCACCGACCTACACGCCAGCTTGCGATAGCTTCCTCCAGGTATCTCGCACTAGCGAGGCACCCTCGCAGCCGAGACAATCTCTGATATCCTGAGTGGAAGTGTAGAAATATAGTGCATGTAAGAGTGTGTAAGGGGAAAGAATAGGAAAAGGAAGGGAAGGGGAATATCACGTGCGGTCCAAAGCCCTTTTAGGGTACTACTCTGGCATTCATCTGGTGCTAGTCAGAGAAACCACAGAAAACTGCCGACCAGAACAGACGGCCACTAGAATTATCATTTAGACAGCGGCTGAATTCGACCTAACTATATAGTTAGAAAATTATTAACAATGACATGTGTATCCCTATCTTTGAATAGCTATTGACACGTAAATAATTCAACTGACAATTCCGAATAAAGTCATGTCAGAACAGAATGTGAGAGGAGGCAAACATTCCACCATTTTGATTACTTGAAGTGCCTTCACTCAACTCGTGAACTAATATTTGTTACATCCCCTTTTCCCCGCCCTGTCAGAGTAAAGGAAGCGATTGTGGAGAATGGAATGAAGTTCTTTCGATATGTGCAGATAAACCCTTCCAATACATCAAACATAAAGTAATTGTAGGGATCTGATTAAAGGGAAGTTTCTATGAACACAATTATGCCCCGAGAGAGTATTACAATCAAAATACATTGGCCAGATAATCAATGTAACGTTTTTTTTAAAACTCATATTTTAAAGAAACTTCATAACATACTAAAAATAAATGAAAAGAGATTAACTTATTTGAAAAATGATGAAATGGAAGGGTCATAAGAAATATTTAAAAATTAAATTCCTGTTTGTTACTGTGTGTGTGCGCGCGCGCGCAATCAGTAAAACGTCGGGTGGATAACTTTTTTTTATTTACGAATTATATTTTCCTCTTAGAGGCAGACGAATTATTACTATCATTATCATTACTATCATTATTATTAAAATTTTGTTAAGAAATACAGGAGTTTGCCAAGAAATACTATCATTGGAAGATAAAAATAGCAAAAAAGGGCGAGACAAAAATATCTATGCCTTTCAGTTCTGAAACAATCATATCGGGGATTAGAAGTAGAAAGCAGGTTCTTGCGTTCGACATGAAAATTCATATATTCTGTGACGCCCCAAACCCTTTAAAAAGTATTCTCTGCCTACTTTCGCAATTCAGAAGGTTCCTATTCCCACGTAATAATTTTCTTCAAATATATAAAACGCACAACTTTCCATCACAATGAACTACAAAATGTTCAATTTAATTCCTTATGGTTCGCGTATTCTTTACGCAAGAAACTCAAGTAGCCCATATCTAGGGCATACAATGTTCATTTTTACTTTCTGCAAACTTATCCAGATCAAATTCTTCAACATCTGAATTTTTTTAGAATCTTAATCTTTTCTCACAAATGGAATTTGGCTTCGTAAATTTCTTTAAATATTAACCATTATTCCTTAAATGCCCCGTAAAAGGTAATTGGCTGTAATAGAGAGTAGTTAAATTCTATAAGGTTTGCCTTGTAGTTGGTTTTACAACCCTTAATCTCGTACATGTATGTTTGTATTTGTTTTACAATTGCAATTTCATCAATACAATTTTAAAATCTTAATTTCTACTAATAATATAATGTACCCAGTTACAGGTTTTAAATATACCCAGTTACACATTTATCATACCAAAATGTTTCCTTTTCCCCCCTTTCAGAATGGGGTCTCTTCATTACGAGACATCATCTTCGTAGTTCTATGCGCATTTCTGCAAATACTCCGTTAGCTCGCTCCCTCCATTCATCAGCACAATCAGCATGCCATCGACAGGAAACACATTCGCGCCGATCATCCTGTGGTCACATAGTGAGGAGCCGACGTTGGTGGGTTGTCAGATGAGCTTCCTATATGCAACGATCGTGGCTCGCCAACCAGCACAGCGTGCTTCCGGCGACGTTGTGGCCTCGACTACAATACCGTAGAACAGGGGGTCTCCAAACCTTTCAAGAGAAGGGTAAAACTGCTAAACGTGGCCACTGCAATAGGCCAGAGTCATATTGAATAATATGAGAATTACAACTGAGTAATATTAGTGGCCTGCAGAAGCCAAAATGCTACTAAACGAAGCGATACAAAATGGTTATAAAAAAAAAATTACACAAAGATACACACTGATCAAGAACAAATAGAATACTTTCTTATAACACGCATTACATTATACTCTCTATCGAATATTTTACCCCAAAAATGTGTTCAGGAATACAGCAGTAACAGCGTGTAGTAATTGATACCCAGTAAAAGAGACATTTACGTATGCACTAAGAATATCAAACAAGTTCCATACCGCAACAGGCGAATAGCAAATATTTCAAGCGTTCAAGTCCTTTCTTTGGAACCTTGCTGTCGCATGATGGAAGCTGACTCCAAAGTGGAGCACATTGAGCTTGAGAATTCAGTTGGTAAGCGCAACATAAAAATAGGCAGAATAACACAATCAAATATTTGCATTTTTCACAAGAAATTGTTTTGAATTCATTCATTGTTTCATTATTTTCATTATTTTTCTCGAGATCCTGGATATTTAACGAAACCATGACGCCTCCCACAGTCATAGATCGCTTAGTTATTTCTCAATTTTTGCGACTAGAAAAAATAGTAATATTATATAGTACGTAATTACAAATATGTTCATATGAAATGAACTAGTAACAGCATTTTATGAAACACCAGACAATTCTGTAAACTTTCTATTTCCATTACTTTTCCGACTCTTTCCAATCCCATCCAATTTGATTAATTTCCAATTATTGTACAAGTGTATCATTTGAAACCGTACAGTAAAATCCACAACAAACCACGTGTGTCTGTCACTGGTTTGATTCTAGTCAACACAGAATAACATATTAACTAGATAATTTGAATGTACAGCATCATTTACTCTTTTTTGACAAGTAAAAGTTCACGGTCAGTTAATAACAACTTTGATCTTCTCATAGTTCTGAGTACAATTAATTACCTTTTGGTATCCCTTTCATGGTAATAGCTACGGATGTCTATCTCTGCACTATGTGACCTTGTGATAATACTAGGAATTACGCTCCTTAATACTTGTGATAATGTCCATCCAAGATTTAAGTTATGTAGAGGACGTTGTAAAATCAATATTTACTTCGAATCGAGGTTCATTTAACACGACTTTCTTGCAACACCTTTTTTATTACAGCGAAATTCACGAGAAATTCCCCTCAGTGCACGACATTGAAAATATATTTTTGCATTTTTTAATTTTTTTTTAAAGAAACTCTCAAAAATTGTAAAGATGTGTTTTCGAAATCATTTGCCAGATCACAGAATTTACTGGCCAATTTCTCTAAAATATACTTTTGTTTTCAGAGTATTATGCCATTCATTTCCTTAAGCTTATCAGAAAAGCAAATTAGATAAGCATAGACGGAACATGCATAACAGTTCACCAACCCAGTCGAGCTGCATCACGCTGTGAAGTAGTTGAGCCTTTGGCCGACAGATCGCACTAGCATGAGCGTCGTCGCACTGGAATGTTGGTAGTGCCGAATTTCGATATATCGTACCTCGCGTTTGAACGGCCTTTTATGCGATAATAGAAACGATAAATCTTCGGAATTTAGATAGTAAATATCTCATTGATGAGATTAAAAATTTCCGAAGAGAAATCTGAAATAAATTAGGTTTGTAGAGCAAACATGCAAATAAATATGTCTTGTAGGAGGTTGAGATTACTGCGCCAGCTCATATGCCAGTCTGGACAATACCATTTTTGAAATGCCTAATGTTCTTTTTAGAAATCTTGATTTTATGCTTTGGAGGGAATTGAGGAGATTGGCCATAAGCATCTCCCATATTAGCTCCTGCCCAAATGTTATCACTTATATTTCAAAATAGGATTTTGAGGATTTTAAAATAGTTATTGCTTCTCATTAGGACAGTATCGTAAGTTATTGTATGTCTTACAAGTTTCTGGTGGCTACCAATCTTTTTTCTAGACTTCATACTATCTCCTTCTGCCTCTACCATTGCCAAATCTAGCCTCATCACCAAGCCACCAATGTCGCCGTCGTTCCCCGATGAACAGCGGATATGCATCGGCCATGGCTCTCCAAGCGGCACGTGGTATCCGGTGCGGCCGCCTGCAGCCATTGGTTCCGCAACCAGGCCCTAGACCAACTCGCGGGAACGCCTAAATTATTTCCGCACTAGCGGGTGGCCAAAGCGAAGGCAGCTTTCTCTCCCTCATTCGCCTACCCGCCACAATCATTTCCGTTACCGTCGCCTCCGCCATCCCATCGACGCCGCCTCCGCCATCCTCGCCATCTCATCGGCTCTGCCGCCATCCATCCCCACTGCCTCCACCATCCTATCACCACACCCTCCGCCATCGTATCATCACCCCCACCGCAATCTCTTCACAGTCCATTCCGCGAACCCATCACCACCCCGTCTGCCATCCCATCACCGCCGCCTCCGCCATCACATCACCGCTGCTGCCTCCACTAGCTCATCGCCCCCGTCTTCACTACCTCATCGCCCACACCTCCACCTTCACAACAGCGCTGCCTCGAATATCACATCACCAATACCTTCACAATTATCAATACCAATCTCATACCCCATCACCACCAGCCCAGACTAGTCTATCTCTCACATAACCTTGTGACCCCTTTGGATGCAACGCCGCTACCTTGACGGCGAGAGATAATGAATTATCAATTCTAAAATAAAGATTAATCAGTATCAGGGAGTTAATTTACGAGCGTTCAAATTAACTTAAATGTAAATAATCATGTAATTCATACCACGTGTATTACTCCCAAGATTACAAACCAACAATAACAAATCTCCATTTCCCTAATATACACAGATACCACCCATCGCTGTTGTCGTTGCAGTCGCCGTTACCGTCACGCCCAGAGCAGGTCACAGCAACCAAGGCCAGAAGCATCGTCGCATCGTACGCCAGAAGCATCATCGCCCAACATCACCTCCGTTAGCATCACCATAGACCATCACAGTTTTCTCCGTCAAAATATCACCATCATCACCTTCGGTTCCTGAAGGCATTTACGGAAGAAAAGAGTCGACTGACCCATTTTTTTTCTCTAGGCACAGAACCTCGCAGTCTTCCAGAATAAAGATGATTTATTTGGCTCTTTGAACAAACACTGAAATGGCTTCTTGTTTTGCTTCTGGACTTATACGTAACATCATTATCTGAGCACGTTTTCTGAAGCTCAACATGATACACAGTCATTAAAGTAACCGTTTTCCATGTTCTTGCGTTATTAAGTCGATTCCTTCGAAAGTACACGATCAGGGATAACGCTGCAACTGAATTCGCCTTTTCAAATAGTTTTTACACACATCAGAGAATGTTTTCTTATCAATTCTTAACAAAAACGTTTGTTTCCACCTGTACTCATGATTCAACTTTTATATGAGTTAGGGTAGGGATTCAAGAATATGTAGGCACTTCTTCCCATAAAAGGTCACAGGGTTTTTAAGTTTTTTACGTTAAATAAATAAACTGATGAGGGCCTTCACAGTGACCGCTGCTCTCCTGAGAATCAACTTGCGGGCAAAACGACCTATTACCCTAGTGCCCTCTTTGTCGCAATAATTTGATAATAATGTTCGACTTTACGCGCAGCTGATTCAGCAATCAACGATCTGTGACTTGCGTACCGCAGAGGTTACACTAATGGTTTTTGCAGCCTCCCCCAATTTGTTTGTCGATTTGTAATTTGTTCGTCGATTTGTACGGTATTGACTGTGAATAAAAGAGGTTATTTTGCTCAAGCTGGTTGAATTGAAAAACCATAAGCAGAAGAGTGAAACAATGATTTCCAAATCACCATTTGAATTTTCCTTTCATTATTCCATAACTACAGGCGGGAACAATTACAATAATCTAATATAAAGAAATAAGAAACGTATAACCAAACTATGGCATTTAAAATGATTTACAAGTAGTAATTCTTGTTAAGCGCAAGGATTGCATATTCTGATTTTCATTTTCCTGAATTGTTCTTTTCACAAAATTTGTAGCAAGAATCTAAATTAACATCGTGAAACCTTACGGCCCTGATAGAAGCTGCAGTACCTAGGAAGTAGACGAAATCCAGTCATTCACTGGAATATGCCTTTTATCTCTGATAGAATTTGAAAATAGAAAACTCAGTACTCATGCGTGCATTTATTACAAAACTATCGTAATTTATGAGCTCGCATAAAAGATTAATGGTCTGTACTAATTTCAACAGTCCTGTGCTTTTCGTGAACTCTACTCCGTAAATTGAGGATTAATTGACATTTGCATTATTAATTATTTAGTATGACAGATTATAAGCTGCCGGGGATGGCGAACACTTGTGAAACTAAATTAATGATTTTTATTACTGATACTGGTATTATTATTACTGATATATTGTCAATATTACTTTTATGTGGCATGATAGTGACCGGGAAGGAATTGCGTTTAAGTTTCGATAAAGATGTTGGGAGATATTGAAGAAAAAGATGTATACATGTGAATGCCATATCTGATAATCACCAGATCCACGTGAAAAATATTTATAAATCGGATAAAGAATGTGCCAACTTTTAAGACCATGTGAACTAACAATTAAATCAAACTAAATGTGAAACTTTTAACACACAATAATTAGAGATTTTCATACGATAATTTAATAAATTATCCAACAGCTGTTACATCACTTGCAAATTGCAATTCTCAAACGCAATTCGTAGCTTGTGGGCTGTATACCATAAAATATTATTGCAATTGCACTTGAGATTTCTAGCGTATCTGATACTCGGAATTGACGAGACCAGCATACAGCTACAACACCGGAAATACCAAAGATAAGACGATACTTCAATACTAATGTTCTCAGGGGAATAATATTACATATATTGTCGCCGTTTTGCTTGCAGTACCCAGTGACCATACACGACGGTAATGTGAAAAAGTTCAACCATTTCGGGAACCGAATGGAAGGGGGGACAGGATAGTAGGATGAAGGATTGTGCGTAGTCTCTCAGAGGTTCGTTGTTTAGACTAAATGTACCGACAAATACTTGTAGGGGCATTCAAGGATCGCAGCACTATCAAAGGGAGAATTTACATTACCAATAACATCTGAATAAATGTTTCGATTCTGTATCTGTAAACGGTATTCAACTCGTTTTCAATATAGTATTTACTTTGCAAAGCTCGTTTCAAAAATACATGCAAAACTCGTTTTACAAATCGCTTTTCATGCTTCCGGGATGAAATTCAAAAACGAGGGCTTATAACGTGGATACAGGCATGCCTTCTGCTTCCAACGCTCGCCAAATCACAAGAAAATGTGCAGCGTACAGTTAGTTCACTTTACGTCGCACCTTGAAAAATACTGCTTTGGGGTGCGCCTGTAACAGATAGGACAAGACACGGAAAGGGCAGGTCAGAGAATTGAAGTAAGGAAGGCTCAAATCTGCCCAAAAATTCTCAAGGCAGCTCAAGAATTCTCGTAAAGGCAGTGGTCGGCATCGAGCCAGCCATTTATCCGGCAGACTGATTATTTCGTGTTCCCGGGCGTGTTAACTGCTATGGTTATCAGCCCCGAAAGTGTAGTGCATGTTTTATCACGGGGGCTGTTTTCCTCCCCACAACTGGGAGTGGTAGCTCAGTGCATCAACTGATATCACTGCAGCGCCTCTGACCGGGAGGTCCTAGATTCGAGTACTGACGGCGGCAGGATTTTCGACACTAGCTTTTAAGCTAGGTCGAATTCAGTCGCTAGCGGCTGCTCTGATCGGTAGTTTTCCGTGGTTTCTCCGATCAACACTAGCCGAATGCTGGAGTAGTACTCAACCAAACGGGCCACGGACCGCGCGCGATTTTTTTTTTTTTCCTTCCTCTTCCTTGTCCTATCCTCTCCCTTTACACACACACTCTGACACTAACATGCACTACACTACCACATATTCCGGGAGACCGGTCGGGCGCTTAGAGCTTGTCCCGGCTGGAGCGGTGCCCCGCTGGTGGGAGAGTCCTGGTTAGGGTGAAACCCTAAGCCGACGGTAGATCGGCCCCGGATCTCGCCATCCACCGGGGGAAAGTCACCGCCATCTCCAGAGAAAAAACATGCACCACACTTAAGGGACTAATGACCACCGTAGTTGACACGTCCGGAAACACGAAAAATCAATCAATCAATCTCCCCCGCTGGATGGTGAGATACAGCACGACCTACAGGTATGCTTGCTTGTATATATCCCACAAGCGTAGAAGCGCCTCAGTCAGGACAAGCTCTAAGCTCCGGCCTGATCTCAGATCTCCTCTGGTTGTGTAGGAAGTGTAAGTGCATGTAGGTAAAGAGCGAAGATGCGATAAGGAAGAGGAAGGGCTTATCACGCGCGGTCCGCAGCCCGTTTGTTACGGTTCTGCTCCAGCAACGGGACACTACCAATCAGAGGAGCCAGCTAGAATTTTCCTCTAAGAAGCGACTGAACTAACCTAGTTGCAGCCAGTGCCAAAAGTCCTGCCACTGTAGAGATTCGAACCCTAGGACCTTCTAGTTGGAGGTACTGCAGTGAAAGAATTTGATGCCCTCAGCCACTCAAACAGCCCGTTTCCAAAACTCGAATTACGTCCTCCTAAGTTCACGTTTCAGTTTCTCCCAAATTACAAGAGTTAGTTGGGACTCACAACTGCATACGCTAAGATTATCAGCTATAAATTTCTAAATTGTGTTTCTCGACGCATTCGTCGTGTCAAAAATATTCACATCTTCCTCCTTTCCATTCCGATTTCGAATTACCGAGCTTCCATTGCATCGGCCTAGAAAAACAACTCGTCCTCGACCTGCATGTCGAAATGCATTCCCAGTTCCGGTTCGCGGCACGAAACGGTCGTCTTGCGAGAACGTTCTTGACGTCCCGCGGTGCAAACCGTGGAAGCGTTGCGCGTCCACCGTACACGCCTTACGCCCGTGCCGCGGCAAAACCGCAGTTTGGGCGCGTATAATTGGGCTGCTGCCATGCGCCACAGCCGCCAGGCATTCAGAGGTCAACGCGGGCCGACCTCATCGTGGCAATAGAAAGCGACAGCTCGAGTGGTTGGTGATAATGGGACAGACGTTCCGGTGCTGGCGATGATGGCTGGGTAAAACTGGTGTGTTGGGATAACAGTGATTTTTTTAAGTTCAAGACGATGGTACTGCATATTCTAAAGGACGAGATACAGTCGTGAAATTGGGTCAAAGCAAGGCGGTTGAAAAGTGGGGCAGTTATAGCTGAGGGTGGGAATGATGATTTGGTGGTGGCGATCGGGTGGTGGCCATCGGGCGGGGGCGATCGAGCCGGGGCGATCGAGCGGGGGCGATCGAGCGGGGGCGATCGAGCACTGGCGATCGAGCACTGGCGATCGAGCGATGGCGATCGAGCGGTGGCGATCGAGCGGTGGTGATCGAGCAGTGACGATCGAGCGGTGGTGATCGAGCGGTGGTGATCGAGCAGTGACGTGTGGCCGGGTCTCGCGAATGTGTGTGGCACAGTGAGACGGTAGCGAGCGAAAGGAAAAAAAGCGGGCGATATCTGTTGGGTGGAAATGTGTTAACAGAAGCATGCGCGCCGAATCAGAGAAAGTGGGCTACCACCGACAAAAGAACTGTACTTCGTTCACTAATCCTCGAGTGCCTGCGAAACTGTTATATCACATCTAGCGTACACAGGAGGCGGATGGAGGCAACACGTCACGTCTTTGTTTAGTGCGTATACAGTGCGTCAGCGAATTTTTATGATACCGTATACCACCTTCACAGGAGTAGTACGTGAGTTCAAGAACGTACTACAAACGTAATTCATTGATGATACAATATACTGATGGTATAATTTCTTTGAAAATTCTTTTTCTAGTATCGACTCTAGTTGTAAGAGAAGCGCTTCATGCTTCACTAATTCAAATATTCTGAAAAAAGATCTGCATTCCAAGACTATAATGGAGAGGGAGCTCATGAACTCTTCGAATTTACATTGGTATCCAAAATCCAAAACCAAACTATTGAAAAACCTAACATTACAAAAAAAAAGCATATTACTCTTTAACCTATTATACAATATCAACACACTGGCATTACCATTGTGAATACGCAAATATCGACTAAATCAAACAGCACCAATCGTAAATCCAGTTCTGTGGAAACTGCTAATTACCTGAAATTAATACAACGAAGTAGTGTAAATCTTGAGTACATAATGAGTGAATATGCACTTTACACTTCACAGCACAATGCGCACGACACGAGCGATAAAGATGAAGTGGTTGTCTGAGACACGATAAAACAGTGATTCCTGGTGCAATTATTATTCCAAAGATAACACAAATACCGAGGTACGTGCTATAAAGGTCGATGTATCAAAAAATGGTAAATTACTTAAATTAATTTACGTTCATTAATTCGTGTGTTGTAAGATATAGTACATATCTCTGCCGTCAATGTCCGTACTAACTGTTGTGCCAAAAACGCAAACTTTCTCCTGAATAAATTGTGTACTCCTGATATGATAGGTTCTGAAATTGTATGAATGAACTATATGATCAGATATTTTCCTTCAGACGCCATTCTTTATGCGAATGTACTCTGCATTAAACCAAATTTTGTTCCAAAGTCTATCTGGTTGCTATTCTGGGTTTGATTTGTGAACACAAACTTATAGTAGTAATGCTTTTATCGTGGTCGCATATTTTAATACGCAATTCTTAGGCTGTGAAATTTTAAGAGAAGGAAAGTCTCCATTATCGCTGAATAAGTTGTCGTGACCTCGCGATTCGTGTGGTTTGAGATTAGAATCCTTGCCTACCGAAGATAATTCTAGGTTATTAGACAAGTCTAGCGAAAACCGCAGGCTCAAGGAAAAGTTAACGATGTGATACTATTGCAGAATTCTTGATCATGTTACAGGAAACAATCGAAATTAACAAATTACTCCGCTTTTCTCAATATTTTTAAAGCTCAGGGGTGTTTTGAACAACCATAACAAAATTTTTTCCCAGGATTTAGGCATAAAGTGGGCGTCATTAACGTAATAAAAAAATAAAGTTTCTCAGATGAAAGTCGAAAAATGAGGCCTGAATTCAAAGAAGAGTTAAAGTTTTATATTTGTAATTCAACGCATTTTTAACATAAGTTAGTATTTCTCAAAAATATTGGTTCACTAAAAATCATTCAAATTACACAAACCTCACTTAAATAATACAAAACGTAACATTACCATAATTTATTCCTCTATGGTTGACGCACCAAGAAATAAAAAGAGATGGTGAAACAATGGAGGCTTTGTCTTTATTTGTAAATCCTGGATTCCTTATAGACGCCGACAAATACCCAACTACTCGGATAGTTGCAGAGTATTTATAGTCTTTAAAGCGCAAGTCTAAAATCACGTACGCGTAGAAGTCTCTTATTTTTATGAAACAACTGCTGCCTTGACAACGACAAGTAATGCATTTCCCAAATGTTTCGAGATTCGTTCATCTGTCAACCCTTCTCTGTGACACGTACTCCTAACTCCCATCCAATTCACGACGCGATTTCCCTAAATGAATTCGTAACCGTCGCCAGTTTAATTGAAGAAATTCCTCAGTTACACCTTGATCAATTCGAAAACAAACACATCCACAGAAGGCGGGAACGCAGGACATTCACCTTTTAGGGCATTCAAAATCAAATTGTACCACCTTCAGTGCTCACTTGAGTCATAAAATAGTTCATGGAGAGCAAAAGAGCACAATTCGAAAAATAAAGTTTTTAGATAAAAAGTGTTTAAAGTTTTCCCTAACGGTTGAAATGCAGGTATCACACAGTTATTAGCTTTAGGTTAGGTAGTAAGCATTACGAAAATGCTTCGTAGGAGTTCTGTAAATAATTAGTACTATAAAATATTGTAAAATAATAACTCATACTTCAAAATTCGTATTTTTAGTTGTGCTAGTGTCGTAACCCATGGTCGAAGTAATTAATGTTTTCTTCCCCAGAAAATGAGTCTACTCTCTTAATTGCGTATACCACGTCGTAACTGAACTTTGAGTACTCTTTTGAGAAGCAAAGAGCATAGTGACGTGGGGAGGTGTGCCGGAAATGAGGCAACAGGCTTCGTTCTGTACGCAGTTACCTAAGAGCACCTCCTGGAGTAAATTGGGGGAAGATAAACTAAAGGCGATAGCGCCTGCGTCAGCAGCTAAGCGAAGGAGGAAGGGAAGGGGAAGAGGATGGGGAAGGAAAAAATAGAGGTCGCCGTCTTAAGCTAACTGTTCCTAGAGGATGCAGTGCCTAGCACACCAAGATGATGGACACTTCACAAATTACGCCGATCAGGAAGGCTAAATTAAAATCCCGAAGTCATACACATAATACAATAATTCCGGTCCCGTGGCGTAGGCAGTTGCGACAGACGTCGTCTGCGCCGAGGAGGCTGCAGGTTCGAGTCTTGTTTAGGCACGGTTGTATTTGAGAATGTGCCTTCACCCCTCATTATCATCCTATTACCTCATAATTCGTAATTCAAGGCTTAACAACCTTGTCTTACAAAGAGATACAGTCGAAAAGCTGATCCCCATAATTACACACGTTAATTTCTGTTCAGGATATAATACGACTGAAGAGAACGTGAAGCGTTGTCAGATATGACCCATAAGCAAATAATAATAATAATAATAATAATAATAATAATAATAATAATAATAATAATAATAATAATAATAATAATAATAATAATAAAATTCAAGTGTTATGGGAATATCTGCTCGAGATATTTAGGTTCGGAATAAGTAGTTACGTTAAGAAGTTACGATTAAGTAATACTTACAGTCATAGATATGAGAATGATAACGGCAAGTTTAACCGACAGGAGTATTCGATAACTCAGCGGAAATAGAGAACATTTAGCCCGACAGCGACGAACAATATTTCACAGAAGCAGTGTATTTTCAATGGGCGAAAAATCCATCCAGGTTTCTCCCCCGTCGGGGCAAACTCTAAACTCCCCACACGTGTGTCAGTGTAGGGCATGTAAGTAGAGGAGCTTGACGGTGTACGGTGCAACTTGAGTGAAGGGATGCAAAACTATCTTCTCTTACGCCACGCCCCCTTCGCACGGGGGCGTGGGGCGACGTCATCTCAGTCGTCACTTCAGCGTCGGCGCCTTGGATGTCCTCTCAGGCGGTGGCGGCGGCTGCGCTCGGCTTTGGCGTCGCGACGCCCTTGCGTCATCGCCCGCTGCGCCGCGACGTCGCCGCCGCCGCCGCGGGGCGCCCGCACAGTGTCAAGGCCCCAAGGCGCCACCACCACCGCCGCCGCCTTCGCCGTTCTCACAGTGGGCGGTCACACTAAAGAGTGTCTAAGGGCCCATCAAGCGATATTTGTATTTTTTAACTGATTTATTAGTGATTCCGGACATGTCAACTGTTTAGGTCATTACTCCCGTATGTGTAATGCGTGTTTGTGTCGTGAGACGCGGCGGTGATCTTCTCGCTGTTGAGATACGGCGCCGACCTACCATCGGTTAACGAAGTTTCCCGAAACCAGATATCTCCCACCAGCGGGGCACCGTTCCGGCCGGGACAAGCACTAAAGTCCCGACCTCTCTCCCGGTACGTGTGTTAATGCAGTGCATGTACGTGTCAATGTGTGTAAGTGAAGGGTGAGAATGGGACAAGGAATGGGAAGGAATTATTGCGCGGGGTCCATGGCTCGTTTGTCATGGTTCTGCTCCAGAATTCGCCTGGTTTTGATCGAAGAAACCACAGAAAACTAACGATCAGATCAGTCGGCCGCTAGTATTCTTCTCCGGACGGCGACTGAATTCGACCTAGCTCTCCAGCTAGAATCGAAAATCTTGCCTCGGTCGGGACTCCAACCTTGGAATTTCCGGTCAGAGGCACTGCAGTGACATCAGTTGATATCCTGAGTTACCTGTCCCGGTGAGAGATATTTGAAAGCTTCGCTTGTTTTGGTTTGTACCAGGCGCCACCACGTTCACACAATTGTGGAATAACTTATGGCAACAATGCGGCTTCGACATATTTACAACCGGCAGAAGCCAGATGAAATGGGGCTGTTTACACATTTAGAAACAAATGTATCATATGAGGAAGTAAAAAATGAAGTGAGGGAAGAGCATAAAGGAAAGGGATGTGAAAGAAGGGGGAAACGAAAGAAAGGAAGAGAGAAAGAAAGAAAAAGCAACAGCCTGGTTTCCAAGGATACGTCTTGAGGGAAACCACTCGATGGAGAATTCGCTTTATCACCATGCACTGGCGTGCTCTTTCAACCGAGACAATCCTGCACAATCGCTAACACGTTACCACCACGCTACATTACCAACATAAAATAGAATACTACAAAAACACACTATCTATATGGAACGGGTTTACCTCTCTTTTGCAAGAATTCCATGACAAATATCATTATCAATGTGTAGATCGCCGTTGATACTCAAAAGTCCCCTCAACATTTTTTTATTATATTTTTGATATTTGATGTTACACGTTTTGGGACATCACTGACTACTTGATAGGTTTCTTTCGTTCGCCAATCTAGCTCGTTGCGGACAAGTACTCAGCCGCCAACGCCGTCTACGTGACAGCCCCCAACAGCATAACCCCGGAAACAACGCGTTGGATGTGGCGTTCGCCGGCGAGTCGTTTCGCTCCGACCTTCCCACCGATCAGTCGGACACTTCCTTTCCGCGCGGAAGTTCTCGAAATCAATTACCAGTATTGTTTTAACGAGATTTTGCACGCAGCAGTTCTAGCCTCGCTTCTAGGTTTGTCCTAGGCCATTAAGATTTACTATAAGACATAAAAATTACGAATGATGACGGGGTTCACGTAGTTTCCCATTACGTCCCATGTTGCCGACGTGTTAAGGCGCCCCGGACCTCACTATCCAATGAGGAAAGAACGCCGCGACCTTCTGATAAAAAACGTGCACTAATTTTGACGCGCCCGGAAACACGAAATAGTTAATCAATCAAGAACGCAAGTGGGTGTGTTTTGTATGTGTAAAAGGGACAGTAAGAGGCAATGATGAGATAGAAAAGATCGCGCGCATTGCCTGTGGCCCGTTTGTTATAGTAATTGAACTGATACTGACAAACAGCCCCCGTGCCATAGAACTTTGCACGCTCTTTCTATTGTATGCACACTATCTATCTATATGATACACATGTATCAACACACTGGACATTCGTTCTATAACGCGGCGTACAATCTCTTCTACATGATGTGACGAAGTAGATAACGTACAGCAAGTATTAAAATTGATTTGATAATATCTAATAAAGATCAACAAACTTCTGAACTGCTTTCAAAATGGGGAGAATAAGCGGATACTATTCGAATATTTGCTGTCGATTTTCAAGACCAAGAGCATACTCATCGCTATTTTGTCAAAATATACATCAGCCTTAAATAGAACTAAAGATAAAATGATCTTCGCCGACCCCTGAAACTCAGTACCCTGAATCCTAGCCTATTGGGCCCAAACGTGTAAGTCCAGCTCAGCATGCCATTTAAAATATGTCATGCCAAAATTCAATTTGACAGAAGTCTCATGTTAAGAAAATGAAAAAATTCATTTCAGCATTACCATAAATAACAGGAACTTTTTAATGTAATACTCAATCCTGTATAATACAAAGGAGATTCAACCGTTTCTCGGACGTAAGGGGGCAACCGTTATAAAATGTTTTCGACTTCCCACTATCCGACATCTCTATTTGTCTTTCAACGTCAAATTGTAAAACTGGTGCCGTTGAGAGTTCTTACTGCAGCGACTATAAAGTTTACTCACGCAAAAGTGAAAGCACATTACTCAGGTCCTTCGCCCTGGTTTTCCTCGAGACAACCTTAACCTTCACGTCTACGACTATAATTTAATTCCAGCTGTCACTAATTGGCCTGAAGGAAATTACCTCCCGATCTGTTGATCCTCGGCAGTTTCCTTCCTTCCTTCCGGTCAACCTCGCGATTCACATCAAGCGGTCACTTACTTCCCGGACACAAAAACGCGGAAATTCGGTTTGGACAGCGGAGTCGACCTCGCGAATCGGAACGTTCGAATCCCGGGGCCAACAAGTCGCACCAAGTGATCGACCCGTTCTTTTTTGTGGTATTTGTCCATAAATGGCTCAGCATTACACGACTGTACAGCACTTCCCGACTGCAATATAGCGGAAGTACGTTGTTGATGTGCAAGACGGTACACACCACTGATTGATCTTATAAATCATTCAGGGGACAAACAAACACTTCAAACAAACACTTGAAAGAAAAGAAGGTTTCAAGCACAGCTGTATAGTGAATTCAGTTTCAACCACAGCTGTATAGTGAATGGGTGTTTGAATATTGAAGTTTATGAAATAACAGTTGCTCCATCTAGAGCTAACGATTTTGATTGTCTCTACAACTTGTTTCGCTTTGCAAAGGATTACACACGATTTATTAAAACATGAACGAAGGAAAAAAGGAATGAAGGAACGAACGAAAAAATGGACCAACGAAGGAACGAATGGAGGAAAGAATGGACGGAGGAAAAATCGAATGCGTGAAGGAAAGAAGACAGGAGTGAATGAATGAATAAATGAATGAATGGCGTGAAAATGGTGGGCGAATAACAATGGTTGTACATCTGTGACGGGGACCCGAGGAACCATCCGCGAACAATGTTTCGTGTTAGTAAATGAGCGGGACTGAAGAAGCGGTCCCACGGAGATACAACACAAACACTATACGTTCAATTCTACCAATGAAAGCAGTTTGATTTGCTTCCTTCAAGAATTCTACCAATGAAAGCAGTTTGATTTGCTTCCTTCAACCGAAAGCAGTTTGATTTGCTCCCTGAAGACACATCTCTCAACTGCCATTTCACCTAAATTCTGAATTTAAATAACATTTAGAAATAAATTCCAAGAGATTAATAGTGAAAATCAAGAATTCATTAACTATCCAAAATCTACAGCCTAAAATTTGGGTCTACATTATCGGCGAATGAGACATTATATTATGGCGTGGACTAATTAACAGTCTCCTGATAGAACTTATCAATTTAGTACGATTCTAGATAAATATGCAGCATTTTCACAATCTAAATTAATATTGAGCAAATAATATAATGTAAAGTTCATACTGTTCTCGTTATAGATGGGAATTTTGACAACATTATCCTAGATAATCCACTCGTGCGTTGGAAATTTCCTATAATTTCCCGAGACATTTCCACCTCCAATGACTGATGTATCAGAACTCATGATTAGCTAGCGGAGAGAAGTGGTGATAGAAAATGCGACATTTTTTAAAGATACACATCCTGATTGGAGTATATCAGGTGAATTCTTAAATGTTAATGGTGTTAATTTCACGAGTGGAATAGTCAACGCAGAGCCCTATGGCAGATCATTGTTTTTTAGAACCGAGAGCATATTTTACCGAAAGGAATGCTCCGTGAGGAGGCACGTTCCCCCACGCGCAACAGTAATGGGACAGGTTCTCCGGTAGCCTACATCCGGCCTCCCGCGTGGTCGCTCGCCGTAAGCCGCTTACGCAAGGCCCCCCTAGACCTGGCCGGCCACTCACGGCCACACCTGCCGCCACTCGCGTCGCCGGCTCGGCAGGTGGGCTGGCACGGGGGCGGAGGCGGAGGCGGGGGAGGAGCTACGATGATCTGCGAATTGCAACAAGTCTTGGGAGTGACGTGCGAGGAGGAGAACAACAGAGGATCGCAATGGCACACGGGTCGCCGGCGTCAAAACGTATTTAAAGAAAAGGAATTTCCCGAATCCCATCTCGACTCCAGGTTTTCTGGAATCCCATCCCGGGTCGTTTTCTCGAATCCAATCCTGAGTCCTGATTTCCTTGAATTCCATCTCGGGTCCTGTTCTTCTCGAATCGCATGTCGACATTTTTCCGATCTGAAACATTTCGAAATCTTCCTTCATAATGAAATGAAAAGTAATAAATGCACGCAATTCTTGGGAAGACAAAAAATGTGAAGGTTTAATCGAATCTCAGGAAACAAACGTTTTAGAGCACTTAAAGCAAAAAATATCAAATGTTTTGAACTTGCAATTAACTTCCAGCGAAAAAAAATTAACTGTCACACATTTATTGGACAAACTGTGAAAGGTGCTTTACTTGCTATTTATTGAAAAATATGATTTTATTATTAAGTTTATTCAGGGATTCTTGTAGAAATAATAATGCCACGAAATTCTTCAACGTAGGTAGTAGTTTCAGGTGAGATATAAAGGCTCGGTAGAGAAAGAAACCACACCAACTTCGTCGTTTGGGTCAGAACTCGAAAATGTCGAAAAGTTTCAGTCCTTTCGCGTTACGTTGTATGTATGCGTCCATTAAGGTTTATTGTTAAATGAAAGCTGACAAAACGAAAAAAATATCGAGTTTATTGTAACAAACACAATTGTGAGTGCATATTAACAACAGGAACTATTCTAGAGAATTGTTCAACGCACCAATTACCAAAGTCTAGAAATTAATTACACTGTAACCGAACATGAAGAAAAGAATAGCCAAAACAATTTGCAATGCGCATGGCAGACGAGATTCAGGTAGTATTATTGCGATACCTAATGGATTCCACGAAGCCATTCCATCGTACATAGTGCCTGAGGAAATTGCGAATCAGGAATTCTGAGAATATACCTATGCAACGTTTCAGAGATTCCTCTTCAATTATACACCGACGAGTTTATATTAGGATTGGAATTTCTCCTGCGGCGAGTTTTAGGAACTTGGACACCGTTATTCTCACCGGTTTCATACTTGCAACTTCGCTAACCGACGAGAGAATGCAAATCTGCACAATGATTCAACCTCCACCTTTGTGAACAATCTCTTTCCGGTGAGTAAGTCACCCTCTTATCCTGATTTGATAATAGTCTATTATACTACGACGAATGAACAGTAAGTCACAAAAAGATATTTTTCACGTGCGCAGCAATTCCATAAAAACAAATGGGATATTTAATGAAATTGCAAGAAACATGTTTAAAAGAAAACGCCAAAAAATATCCATAATTAAAGAAAGGTTCGATATGTTCGAAAGTACGTAAATAAAAAGCCGGTGCAGGAAACATTTGTCCTGTTGGACATGTAGGCCACATGGGAGTACCGTCCTGTCATTTACGTTCAGTAAAGTACTTTAAAGATACCAGAAGGGCATTAAATATGTCAAACGAAGAAGAAAGCAGGTAGGAAATGATATTTATATATTTTTGATAATAATAAATAATAATAAATAGTAATAAATAGTAATAAATAATAAATAATAATTAATAATAATAATAATAATAATAATAATAATAATAATAATAATAATAATAATAATAATAATAATAACCGTATGCATATCAGGAATTTCGATTATTTTGCGTCTCATTGACTGAATGAATTCCCTCTCATGAGCTCTCATCTCATGTCTCCCTCATAGAAACTGTTGTCATGGTCGAAGTGGCTAGAGCGTGTGCCGAATCAGCGCGGGTTCGAGTCGCGCGTGGGCATGGTTGTTTGTTCCTCGTCTTTCATGTTTGTTTGCGGAAGGACTTGTGAACCTGCTGACCACAGACGAGGAGCCGCGCGTGTGTATAGTGAAAGGATAATAAGTGTCTCCATGAGAGACATGGGTACCCTGCACAGATAGACGAAATCGAGACATCCCCTGAAGCTGGAAAAAGCCCGTGGAAAAGAAAACAAAACGGTTGTTCTAAATCAGATCGTAGATTACGAGTTGTGATGTAACGATAAACTGAGGATTAAGTGGAATCACAGTTTAAGATAAAAAGAGGTATAAGTTTAAGATAAGAAATAGTATTGGAAAATACCCTGAGATAGTACGATTAAGCTTACTCATTTTATCGCCTTAATCAAATAATTGCATCAATGAATTCAGAAAACTGCGTACGTCTAGCAGATGAATGCGCAGGAGCACAGACTATCAGCATTTTTTTTACATTAAGCCAACAATACAAATGTAGATTGTGAACTGAGATTTGAAAAATCTGAAAATGCTTGTAATAAAAAAATTAAAAAATAGACTATTTTAACTAATATTAAATAAACTTCCGTAATAATTGAAATCACGAACAAATCTGACTGACTCCTAAAATGTATTATATTTTAGATATTTAAGCCAATAGCTTATAATAATTATTGGATAAGCTGGTGACATGCGTTGTATGCGAATACTACACAAAAAATATTATAAGCCTTACAGAGGTTTCAAACTCACCTGAACCGATTCATTTCGCAGAAATATTTTTATTTAGCCGTCAGTCCAGTGTTTATTAGCTTTACTTCTGTCAATAAAGCAATCCAATGACGAGGTACACTGGATCCCAATAAACCGACCAAAGACGTTTTCGAAAAAATGTTTGAAGCCGGGTCGTCGCGTACAAAGGATTTTCCTTGTTCGAAAGCATTTCCTTATTCCTTATCCGCGTACAAGGGATGCATTGTTACTTTACAAGCAACTTTATGAGAAACGTTAACGTTATGAGAAATGAGACAAAAAAGCGAAGAAAGAGTGCAAAACCAATCTCACTTTACATCCCCATGTGATGTTTTCTCGGGGAATATTGCTTAAGGCTTAACTTTCACTAACTACACGACTGTACCCCTAAAACGTTTAAATATATCCATTAGGTGTATTCTAATTTCATTTTTTACTATTATTGTCAACGAATGAGCATTACATATCTACCCATCTAAATTACATATCTACCCAGCTAAATTACATATCTACCCAGCTAAATCTACCCATCAGTACGTTCCTGGGGGAACGTATGATAGCGGTCCTAATACAAGTGGAGCTTTAGCCAACTAATATCGTTCTTAAGGAACAGATAGATTATGTTATCATCTCTCTCGCACATGATTTGCTGGACCTTCTTAACCTAGACAACATAGCAGCTAGAATTATTGCAGCTAGAGACACTCGCAGAACAATATTTGTTCCAATCAGAGGAGCAAAATTATTAGTGTGTGATGTGGGTGAAGATAATTCATTATTGCGTATGTCAATATATATTTTTTTCGTGACTATTTTCTTTAATCTAACGGTACCACATGAGCTTTACTAACTTTAAAAATCAATAAAAATTGTGGCGTAAAGTATAATTCTGTGAGCTAATATTTATATCTCCCTTTGATGTACACCGCAAATTTTTATGTGGCACAGACGCTCATGACCAGCGGGCACATCAAATGTTCGGTCAATAGACACTGTGTCTGTAGTTTCTGTGACACAATAGTCTCTGTGACACAAAACACGCGAAAGACAACGGAAGTCAAAACCAGAACGTGATCCGAACAGAGGGACTCATGTCGCGCGACTCTTCGCATATTGGCTCATCCGCTCCGGCAACCTGTCATCCAGACCAATAGAATTAATTTGCAGGCAAAATTGTATAGAAAAATCAGATGGCACTTTCCCATTTCATTTTGCAGTACTACCTCAAAGTGCAGCTTCTACGATACATTCTAGGTTCTTCGTCATCGGAGAATGACGACTTATGTATAGAGTTGGCGTCAGCGAGGGTTATCAAATGAGTGACGTTGTCTCTCGTTAAGGGTGAAATACTACTACAGGTTATTTGGAAATTCCAAAAGAATCTTGAGGTTTGGGGAAATTCGACGGACCTAACGAGGACCGCCTGACGTCTGAACAACACTAGGAAGACTTCAGAAAACAGTGAGGATAACGGGAAAATGAGAGCGAACCTACTCCCCGAAGCGAATTGGTAGACGAAGGTAGAGGTACAGGAGGCGGAATGAAAGTGGAGATGCAACGGAAGGTGGAGGCGAAGGAGATGGCGAAGATGAAGGCGGAGGGGAAGGAGGAGATGAAGGCGGAGGGGAAGGAGGAGATGAAGGCGGAGATGACGAAGGAGATGAAGGCGGAGATGACGAAGGAGATGAAGGCGGAGACGACGAAGGAGATGAAGGCGGAGACGACGAAGGAGATGAAGGCGGAGATGACGAAGGAGATGAAGGCGGAGATGACGAAGGAGATGAAGGCGGAGATGACGAAGGAGATGAAAGCGGAGGCGAAGGAGGAGATGAAGATCAAGGCGGAGACGAAAGGGATGATGCAGACGGAGATGAAGGGGATGATGAAGGCGGAGACGAAGGAGGAGATGAAGGCGAACAGAAAGAAGAAGGCGGAGGCACATTCGACGTTGACGGCGAAGGAGATGAAGCCGAATCGGACGCGAAGACCAAAGGCGGTGGAGGAGGAGGAGATGAAGCGGAGGTGGAGGCGAAGGCCGAAGACCGAGGCGATGGTGTCGCGAAGGCTAACTGGGGGCGCGCCGCATCGTGTGACGTCGCTTCCTGTGGCGTCTCGCGTACGCAGGAGGAAACGGAACCTGTCCCAAAGGCTGCGTCCAGCCCCCGGCCAAGGCAACGGCCAGTCCCTTCCCCCACCCCCACCCCACTCGCACTGGCACTGACACTGAAACACCTTCTATTATACCCGCCTGCCAATGCCACCGGCGCCACTTTCACTGCATGCCGTTCCCGCTCGCGTCTCAAGCATGTAACAGGTTCTCTAACGACGTCACATCACATTATCTGGCTTATTTTATGGCATTTTCCTGTTTGAACTACCACTAGTTTACTAACAGCGTCGGTGTTCCGTTCTGTATTTACATTTCAATAAAAAAAAACAAGTTTTTTGGCGAGCTAAAGAAGGTCAGAAGAATTCCAGTTCAACACAATTTGGTGTGTGGTGAGGACGATCATTATAATATTTGTACATGTTAATTAATATTACAATCCTTACTTAAAAGGGACTACTGCGTACCCAATCTCTGCATCCTTGCTGTGAAAAAACACTGTCTACTGAAGGGGAGGGGCATATCAGGTTTGCTGGTCAGCCCAATGCGAAGTTGAAGTTGAAAATGTACTGGATATGGCAGGATCCCGGGCTACCCTGGTCGAATATCCTGCATCCCAATACAAATCCAACACACAAACACACGTACTACTTGCTTACACACAAGCCTACATAGTTACGCACAAACATACATACACACACAGTTACAAAGAGAAAAGATTAAAATACCACAACATTACAAAGCAATTTGCAAACGATTTTCTGGTGCAGTGAACAAATTGTCGCTTATCGTTAGGTCAATTACGACGACAAATGCCAGTATCTAGAAAGTCCGGTAAACTAGTTTTGAAAATTCCAAATTTAAATTTTCCTGCATTTTGATATTTAATAATTATTAATTAATAATAATTAAAAACAAATCATTTCTATCAAAAACGTACTTCTTCAATTCCTACTTTAAAATAAATAACCATCTTTCTTCGAAAAAATTCAACCAAAGGGATCGAAAAATGGGACAAGTACAAGGATGGAAGAACAAAGAACAAAGCGCTTTAGAGAGATACAATAGCACAAAGGCACAAAAAGGAAGTTTCTTGAAATGCTCTAACAAACAGACGTCGCTTGACTCCAAGCATGTGCATTTCCTCTATAGAACTTCAATAGTACATAGTTTTTTAGGGCAGAATGTCTTCGAGAGTCGGCACACGCCTTCTACCATAAGCCTTATAAACCTCTTGTCAATCTGTTCGTCTGTCTCCGGTCTCACATTCAAGGACGGAAATCGGTTGAGAACGAGACTTTCGCCGTGTCCACATTACGAAGGAACATCGAGAGAACGAAGAGTTAGTTGTCAGCATCACACCTTATGATCGTTGTAAAGGACAATAACGAGATTTGTAAAGGGCTTTTGCGAAGAACAATTTGATGAAGGAAAATAAATTAGTTTCAAGTGAAAACCCCAAATTATCGAAAACCGAATAGAACTGAAACAAATAGAAGACAAAACCAACCAGAGGAACACACCAACTCAAATCATGAATCATAATGTCTCAAAATATATTAGCTCGACGATTATTGAATCGGTTCACTTTTTAGAAATTGTCAATATTTAGGATTCCAAAAAAGTTTGAAATTCTAGTGAAAATGTTGACAAAAATGAAATGCAACCTACTATGGGAAATCCCTCAATCTTTTACTCCTCGACAATCTTTCAGGCAAGTCATGTAGATCATGCAAAATACAATTCTAACCTCACTTGTGTTAGCTTTCCGAAGAATGACGACCTATAAACTCAGTTATCTGTGTGGCAAAAGACAGCAAACTATGAGGTCTGTTACTCAGGATTTCGAGAAATTCAGAAATCCTACTCATTTTGCATTAACCGTTCATCCTCATTTCTGAGTTAAGAATGCTCAGTTTGTTCATTATCATACAGAAGATTTTTTTTTTACTTTCCTCAAAAAGAACAACTTCTAACACGTTTGTGAATGTTCCCAAATACGTTCTGAAGGTTTGCAATATGAACGACTTCCAATGATCTATCACTTATTCTCTCGACGATTTTTTTTCTTCTTCTTGAAATATTTATATTATGTGACAGGAACTAGTTTTTTTTTTCCTTTTCAGATAGTTAAAATATCAGTAACTTTATTTCTAGTTGCGGTTTGAGTTTTCCACATGAATGCACATTTGTTAGAAAAAAATTTCAAAATATTCATTATAACAAAAATATCTATTAAGCCCCGTTTAGTAGAAAAAATATTCAAAATATCTTAAATATTCAAATATCCACAGTAAAGAAAACAAGTTTCATAAGATATGCTACTTACGAATGACCAAGCTACTTAAGACACTCAGCTAACTTACCTGAAAACAAAACAGAACAAATTTATCAAATATTTGATTTGGTATTGATTACTTATAACAAACAGAAAATTAAATTTCAAATACAGCACATTAAATAAGACATAATACAAGCAATGTTGTCTACATTCATTCTATCGACATTCCTGATTCACGAGAGAATCAATGTTAATTTACTTCATTATCAAATTTAATGTATCAAAATTACTTTTATTAATGAAGAAATTACAACAAATAAATGTAATATAAGAAAATGTCTACAGAAAACTGAAATAAAACCTCATGAAAGTACACATTTTAACCTCACATTTCAACGTATTTATTAAATTAGTGGTGCTAATACAGCTCATACTTTCTCGCAGTATTTGTAACTTTTGCAATTTTCGAAAATACAGGGTTCAACAAAAATTCAACCTATGCCATTTTATAGGTACACTTGCTCTACTCGAAAAAAAGAAAAAAAATGGAGTCCTGATTGAGAACATTTGTTTAATTGTCTCACTTCAAGCAAAAATTATGCGAGAACTAATCATAATATCAAACTATTGAACATCAGTTTATATTGAGATATATTTTTAGGACATTTCATAAATAAAAAAAGTCTATCATCAATATTGTAGTTTTGCAGTTTTAAACTTTCGCAATTTTCGAATATCAATTTGCCCACAGACAGGTGTTTGCCTTAAATCAATTTTTAGGTATCAACGACCCACAAAACATGGATTCTGACTACACAACTTGCTGGATGAAATACAATAATTTACTACATGTAGGAACCAGATTTATCCTCTGTTTGGAAATCAGGGCCTCAAATATTTGTTTACATTTACGAAAAATCACCACTTTCCGCTGCAGCATTACGATACATTCTCTTCTGTACGTTTGGTCACGTGACCAAGAAAAGCTATCATTTAGGAAATGTTGATCAAAGATTAGAAACCTTGATATTTCTTCCCGAAAGAGTTAATTATTTTAGAGAGTAATGATGAATTAACAGAATAATATATAATTTCAAAAAGGAAACGATGAAATGCGACTATTAAAAGTACCAGAAGATAATGACACAGCATCAATCGTTCCGCGTTCCGAAGATCAGAGACAATATTACTTTATCATCAAACGAAACATTCTTGACAACAGATTATCAATTAAAGATTTTCACTCTTGACTTGTTATGAGTCACAATGACCATGTCAATGACTATGTCACTGCAAAGAACTATAATACGTACTTCCTTTCAAAAGAATTGTCGGAAATCTGTCTTTCACACTAATTTTAAATGTACAGTACTCCAAGATGATAAATTAACTAATCAACTACAACAGCATACAATCTCTCTGTGCATGTATTATAACCGGAAAACTATTATTAATAAGTAAACAATCTAATAATTGAAGTTTTACGAACAAGTCTCTGAACACCCCATTCTGGAACTGCTACACACGGAGAAAATTGAATGTGTCTTTTCCACTAAGCACAAAAAAATCGTAACATTTGATCAAGCACTTTTGGTGTGCTCATACAGTCACTGTAACAGTGCAAGAATCGATTTACCAATTTCCCTGCAGTGTGTAATCCTGCAGTCGGCCATACACTTAAACGCTTTCGATGAAAACTCGAAAGTGTAGAGTTTGACGCCGCTACGAGCTTGAGCAACCACTTACCGAGCAAATGATTTCATGCACAAGACAAAACAAAGCAAATTCGTTGGTTATTGTTTTATATAAAGGTTATGTTAACTTTATTTCCAATTAGCAGATTTATTCATTTTAATACTTCCGAAGAAACAAAATTTTCGTATAACATCTAAACTTCACGAAAGGAGTCTCTACAGGGGTGTGTATTATTATCGAGGGAAATTAAATTAAAATATTTCACTTGAGAATTTTCATCGTTCAATGAATTAAGTTTTGTCCGCAAATTTTGGTGTTTTCAAACCGTTAACATCATCGATTTTATAGTTCATTCAGAAGTCGCATAAGAGACATATAGAACAAACTAGAAAACACAATTACATTCCTGAGCTACGTGTTCGTGAAAATGGTTTTCGCGATTCGCTTCCCCCGGAGGGAAATTTATTTCTTAGGTGTCGCTTAAGAAAAGCCAGCGTCAGGAATCTGGTAGTGATCCCTAATTCAGATATATTTCAGATCAGGCAAGATGAGCATGTTGTGTACTCTGACGTCATGCGTCTTTCCCAGTTCACAAAAACCTGCCAATGACGCACGACTTTTTAAGTATTATCTTAGGTCAAAACCATCTATTTTCCGACAAAATTTCCATAAAATATGTGAGTGGAGTTAAGAAACGTCACCTGGAAAAAACATGAAACTAAGCAACTCTTAGTAGCAACTTTTTAAATAAACACATTTCCAGACTTCCCGAAAAATTACAACCCATAATTTTGTTAGAGCTGAATTCAAATTGTGGAGAATGACGAGAAGATTGTCCTTACGACGATGCAGAATTCGAGAAAGATAAATGAAAAAAGTAAAAGACTTATCATATCTTAAATTTTGCCACTTTTCCTCTTCTTTATTCAATGTCCACTTTTACAACGATAAACTGAAGAACGGATATTCTGGAACGGAGTTACCCATGTAATTGCTCGTGTTTTCGTGGGTCAATTCAACAAAATTTGACAAACCTTTCTGTTTTATCAATTGCCCTACCGCGCTTGGCATCCCAGACGTAGTGCGTGCAGTTCTCCGACAAACATGCTAAACTCGAAACTTCCCATTACCTAATCCAAACCCTGATAGTTTCAGGACAACGGCTAGTCTCTTGCCTTGAACCACCAATTACAGCTATGTGTAATCGCTAGAGCTCTGCACCGCCCGCGGCCGACCGGCTACGACCGATTTGTTGTCTAGAAGTGGACGCTCTCTCGAACGTTTTCAGAAATCGACTGCCCGATAGTCGAGCGCTGAGAACCATTCGGGTACGGCCACGTTACGCTCGCTCCTTCACAGCGCATGCTGCCGCCATCACCGAAATCCCTCACACGGGCCGACTTGAACTTGAGTGAATGCGCCTGCGGATTCTTTTACAAATTCTGTCATTCATAACGTTGAGAGGAGGTATCTTGAGAGTGTTCATTAATTAACGGGTACTGGTATTTATATTTTCCCTTAGCGATTTCCCGAGGCTGTCCTTCACTGGCTACTCTGAGATGAGTATAAGCATTCCCCTATTAAATTAGCATGTAATACAATATCCTCACTCATATTTTAGTTCCTTCATTTAATGATCATTTTAAATCAAATCACTCAAAATGTCATCAATCACTTTCTTTCGTAAGTGCCATCGTGTAATTGTTTTTCGCTTTTAGTACAAATTCACTCACATTCATATTAACAAAATAAAATCAGATTTTTAATGGTAAAATGGTATTTTTTAAATTTTATTCATTCGGAAAGGTTTACGAAGTTCACGTGTTCTTTCCCAATCTTCCTCTCCATTCCAACATACTCATTTCTTCTGGTGGTACACGATTGCAAAGCAATTTCCTTGCAGATAATTTTTTTCCATTTGGTTCATCAGAACGGCGAACGGGGTAGTAGGTTCAAAGGCCTTCTGGGTTTTCCGAATCCATCGGAAGTGCTATGAGAGAGCCCCGGAGACAATGCGACCGACGACGGCCGGTCGCCGCTCGCCCGGTACTATCTGAGTTGGGGCAGAATCATAACAGAGGCGTGCGCGGCAAACGCCTTACCGGTCTCCGAGCACTCGCCAGGTAGGAACCCGAGCAGTCGGCTGTTTTTCGCACAACAGAGCTCCAATAGTCGTTCATATGGCAGTTTAGAAACCGCCCTTTATAATGTAATGTAAAAGAGGTTTCATGACAGACGTGGATCAGCATACTCTACTGTAAGTAATTATGTACGTATGTGTGTATTTGTCATTTTAGGAACGGATTTTCCTAGCGGTGTTCCCAAGCTTGGCCCCAGTTTTGCTTCATTATCCACGCCTGGGTGTACTGGAGACATGTGGCGAGCATGACGAATTCCTTTCACCGCATCTATAAGTAGTAAGAATCTATAAGTAATAAACAAATCTAAATATAAATTTTGAAGAATTCAATTCAAAACACGAAATCCTCAAGTGTGGAGAGTTCCTTTTGCGGCGGCGACAGTTGTCCGCCACGCCCACTTCCCAAGGATTAGAGCACCGTACGCAGCCTAGTGGCATTGCTTCTCGTGCAGCCAAACTCTGCAACGGAGCAATTGCGGATGCACGTGTCGATAACGCCCCCAAAAAAACACGAGGTTGTCTGTTCGACGTCTCACAATACTGTCTCAGCAGAGCCTCAGATATGACGAATTCACAAAACAAACGCATAAGGATGGGGTGCCCGGGTTCAATGGATTAAGTGTTATATTTATAGGGAGAATTCTTATTTGTTTGAGTCAAGATATATTCTTAAAGAGACTTTAAGAGTTATCGAAAAGGGCGAACAAATTATTAGATAGTACGTCACAAACATTTGTTTGTGACGTACACACTGTTTGTACACAATTGTTTTTTGACGTTATATAAATAAAATTAAGACTTCGGTTTTCTTCTATCACACAAATAAAAAGAAGAAATGGAGTGAACGCTTCTTGGTACGCCCAAATCATCGCAAAATACTTCATGGCCATTCCTTACGTAATGAGCTTTATTTGCTTCCCAAGCGGACAAAGTTCGTCAAAACAAACCGCTCACACGAGCACCATCAACGTTTCTCAGTTTACTAGTAAAATACGACGCATTACAATTCGTGCATACGGAAGTGATAATTTAAAAAAGTCATTTTTTGGTTAAGCGAAAAAATTATTTTACCAGTAAATTTACGAAAAGTATTGTTTACTAGTAAATTTACAGAAATATAATTTACAAGATAACCGTAAACACTGTTTATGTTAGCGAAATAAACGGATCCATTTAAATTGAAACCGTTCTCCTGTGAAATGACACTTTTTGTAGATGTGTGAATTAATTTGAGTATCAATAAATTGTGAAGTTCGTATTTTGTTTACTACACGAGAATCGACAACCTTTTGTCACATTCGAAATATGTAAACTACACATCCCTAATTCAATAGTTCGTTTGATAGCTATTCATGCGCGAACAGTTTTCATAGTCTATTTCACGAGTTGTGTTCACACAATTTTAATTCATTTGCTTTTGGCAAGTCATTTCTTTCATCATAAATGCTTCATTATTCGAATTAAAACGAAATAATAAAACTTGGTTGTGGGTAAGGATGATAACAGTATAGGTTCATGAGACGACAAATAACTTCCTCATAAATACGAAAAACGTTTTTGCATGTAAGTGTGAAAATTTTATTTTCAATGTTATTCCAAATACTTGAAATTTTGAAATACAAATAAAAATTGTTAATCATACGCCATCCACTGTATTTTCAGTAATATCATCCCCCTTATTATCACTGAACATTCCAAACTGTTTTATAAAATATAAATGACTGAAAACTCACTTGACTCAATCAATGAATAATACATTTTTGGAGTCTATGTCTAATGATTGAATTAATGTTTTATTTTCAGTACATTTTAATATTTTTGCAAGCATTTAAGCAAAGGTTTAGAGCATTCACACTATAACCATTCACCAATTCCTAAGCAATCTCATTTTTTAGCTCTCTCCGGAAACGAAGCCCCTCCCCCCCAAGCTGATTGCATTATCTTCGTAAAAGACGCGGAGTCCTCCCCTACTCAAGCATTGCGTCTGGAGTACTTGATGTCGAAAGAGCTGGTCGGCGGACGCGACGATAAAGCGAAAATATGAAGCGAGGCTGATGCGTGAATGCGGAGGGCGTACGTGTTGGGTGAGGACACGAACCCCACCGCCCGCGTGTCGTACGCTAAATGGGTCAAACCACGAAATCGCTTTGCGCACATTTAGCTTTCATCTTGATTACGTGAGAAATATGCTCATGCACTACTTCATCACGTCGTAAATTTATGATAAAATCGGAAGAATGGAATGGTGTTAATTGTATCAAAGTAACCATTTCAATCACTACAATTCCCTATTTAGCTTTATTAGGAGCGACATTGTTACGGCCAAGTCATTGGTCACAAGAAAATAGTTTGACACAACAATTAGAGTTATATTTAATACGTTAAATTACAGTTAAATTATTTCATCAGCTATCAAATGTCCATCATTAGCATATTGTATTTGTTCGAATATTTGATCTAGTTTCCCGATGATCTATATTATAAATAATGGAATGCTCTTTTGCTTTGTCTCTGGACAGTAAAATTAATTACTATTCATCCCAAAACGATTTCAGACATTACGAAAAATATCTCCGTCATTAAATAAAAATTACGTCCTATAAATACGTTTTAAAGTTGTATCGCACAACGTGCGCGTAATTTATTAGTAAATTATTTGGATGCAATTACTGACACATATAGCGACTATAGAGATTACAATTCTGTAGCCATTCGCCTTTCCTGAGAGTTCCACAAACATATTTAGTAAAAGTAGCATTAAAATATTTTATTTCCACAATTTCCATATATTACAATTTTAAGCAGTAATAAAAATGTACAGTAGCGTGTTTTTCTAGTAATTTTCTCGCATACCCATATCAGAAAACCCTTTGAAAAAGTGGGTGAAGTTTCGGAGAGCATGAAATGACAGAAGTTATTTACATAATTTTCTTTGTCCCAAATATTTTATTAAATATGTTTTTAGTGAAATCAACACATTGTCGGAATTAGACAGTTGAAACATTGCGATGCTAACTTTACAATAAACAATATTACAATTACAATGTCGAAGAACATCTTAAACAGTATGTTAACACGTGAGTCAAACGTGTATTGACTTCATGCAGTGATAACAAAATTTCGACATAGTACTAGTGCTAACTCCACGTTCAAAGGAAAGTATACGACTAACCTCCGGGATGTGGCAAAGTTTCACTGGAATAGTAAATTGTCGTTCAGCTCGTACAAGTTCATTCATTCATCTGCCCATTTATTCTTTCACTAATATTTCTTTTGCAGGGGTACCTGCCTTCTACATATTTTCAAAAGTAAGTTTCCTAGTTTAAAAGAATTTACATCACTAATTTCCGATGCGCGCATAAATTGAAAGAAAACTATGAAGCCTTCGACCACGTTTCCTGAACGATTATAGTTTCATATGCCACTATAACAATAACTGCACAGCTGATGCTATGCGAAAAGGCAGGAGAAAAGTTCATTATTCACGGGTGCCGTTTCTTTTTTAATTTATTTCCTACCCATTTGGTCCTTCAGGCCTTTTGAAGGTTATTAAATATAAAATATATAGTACTGAGATGCCTGCCGTTTCTGAACAGCCAATTTTTGCTCCTCCTGTGCACCATTTTCCACATATTCGACAACAGTATGCTGCTGTGTGCAAGAAGTTTTATTTCGAAGGATTAGAAACACTGAAGGTTCTACAAGACATTATGTTTCAACATCAGACTCAGAAATTAATGAAACTCGGGAAAACACCAGCCCCAGGTAGATTTTCGAAAAGAATAAATTTCTCACAGTGTTACGAAACGCTTGTGGCATGTTGAAGAAATCTGGCAAAATTTAATCCACCAACAATTCACATCTCTCCAGGGAACGACTATAGTAAAGGGATCTTCGCCTGACAACCGATACTTTGGGAAGCGTCGGAAGAGGTCGTTTGGGTTCATTATGACCATTTCCGATTTCCATCATGTGCTTGAACGAATCCGGCACATCGAACAAAACCATGCGACGTTAGGCGGTCAAAATTTCGGTCAAAATCGGCTTCACTGTGACTGCCCGCCGCCTTAAGTCTTCTCCAGCATTCATTCTTGTATTAATGGAAGAAACCAAGAATATTTACTGATCAGAGCATCCGGCCGATAGAATTATTCTCCAGACCGAGGCAGAAAGTGAAAAGTATCTCTACTTCCCAGTGGCGAATTCGCCGATACACCGCATATACCGCCCGTATACCTAGTAATTCGCAGTGTATAATAATATTTCATAAGTTTGGTAATTCTCTGACAAGTTATTGAGATTTTGAAAGCTTTAAAACACATGCGAAAAAATAACTGTTTTGATACCGAGAGCATCCGTAAGCGCTATGAAATGCGGTAGAGTGAGAAGTTTCAAACAGTTCTTAATGCTGTCCAGGAAATTCCTTACGCAGGCGAAGCCACCGCATGCCAGCCGCGATAACCTAAGACTCCTCATGTTTCAAGGGCGGGGAGAGAGGAGAATGCGCGTCTGGACGGTCGGTAGGCACCTCAGAATATTGCGGTGAACAGTCCTTCTCTGGTCATTTGTAAGTTACGCTACTCAAGTTTTGGTGAGAATGGAGAGTGTTCATTATCCAGAAGTTAGTGGTTTGTGTAATTGTCTTATAGAACAATTATTAAGGAGGGAATTTCATAGCATTAGGATTTCAGAAAAGCGTAAAATAAAAGACAACGGTAGAGGTAGCTTCCATAAAGTGCGGTATACTTAAAATAATGTTCAGCATTCGCCTCTGCTGCTTCCAATATCGAAAGTCTAGCGCTAGCGCACTCTGGCCACAGCGGTTGCGAATGAGCGGAAGCGGCCGATGCACGGTTGGGAGCGGTGGTCGCCAGCGTTTCCCGCACTTTCAACCCGCTCCTTCGCTCGTCTCGCCGGGCGCTGCGCGGAACGGGGTTGCGCATGCGGTTAGCAATCTCGAAACTTCCCTGGCAGCTCGGGACTTGCGGTGTTTGCACGTGAACGAATGGAATGCTGGACAGCTGTAGTCCATTCAATCAGGTTGCCTATAATTATTAGAAGGGGGGGGACAGATGGGGTAACTTGCCCCAGGCCCCGAAGTTTTCTTCGTGCAAAAGGACAAATACAAACTGTAATACAAATGTATGTCCTCTGGGATGGCTCATGAGCAGCATACTAGCTTCCCGTGCAGTCGTCCCCGGGTTCGATTCCCGGTCGAGGCCAAAATATAGTTGTAGCTTTACTTTAGAAGTCGTCCCAGTTTCTGTAGCTGTGTGACGAAGAAAAGCTCAAGCAGGCGGCTCTTGCTAGTTACGGTGGAGAGAATACGTCATGTTCGCCTCATGTCGTTCTTACTCCCAAGTTTGGGAATTTAACTAGGCCCAGGCAAGGCCGGCGAAGTCGGACTACCGACCCAATAACGCCAAATGCATACATATATACAAATTTAACACTAACTGTTATTTCTAATGCATGAAGAAATGTATTCTGTTAATGAATTGAATTGGGGGAGGAGGGAATTTCTTGTTTGAAATAAGGGATCTTCCATAAATCTCACCTAATCTTACGTGGGAGAATGGGGTTTCGGCAAATGTCACTTTTTTGCCAAAAACAGGGCTAAATTGCGAGAAAACTGAGACAATTTAAGTAAAACACGTTTCTATACTGAAATATGGCTAAATCTTGCACAATTATTTTTATCGCAGTTATGTGAATGCTACAATAATTAAGTATATTGAGAAAAAGAATGTAACAAAAATTACTTTTTATCATTAATGAGATAAATCTCATTACCTGTATTTTTTTACAGAAATGTTAAAGAAAAATTACTGAGCGTTTTTAGAAGTGCAAAAATATTCATTGTAATTCAGTCACTCAATTTTCTAAATACTAGTCACATCGAGCCTTAAATAAATATACAAATTGGTAATTATTCGTAATTAAGCAAATTATAATTTTTAAATCAATCCTAATGCAATCGCAAATTAATGTAATTACATTAAAAATACGCATTTTGAAAAATCTCACGTGAGATTAGAAGGGGAGTCAGGGGGTTGAGCCACATCTCACGACATCTAACAAAGGGGGGAGAGAGAGTCGAAAAAACGCCAAAATCGACTCGTAATTTATGGACGGCCCCTAAGTGGCTCTCTTGGATCAACTGCCCTGGGCCTCTAGTGTTGTCTGGTCCCCCTGATTATTAGGGAACATTAATTTAAACTCATTATTCACCTCATTCGCCGTATCACTTAGTTGGGTGCACAGCTTGTGTTTTTACAGTTTCTGAAAGTTCTTAGTGTCGATTGTTTTGTCTTGGGGTGGAACCGATTTCGGGGACGGATAACGATACTCAATTTGCAAGTCTGCCTTTTTTTTTAATTAGCAGTTTTTACTCGATCATCATGATTTCAGACAATACTTGGAACTTTCCACTCAGTGTGACAATGCGCTATTCTCATTAAAACTACCTCACTATTAAGCTAGAAAAAATAACAAAACTGCGGTACTTATCTGTGAAGCTAAAGAAATATATCGAAATGTTTCGTGGAAGTTGGGCTGGCAAAGCTAGTCCAGAGATAAAAATCCAAGAGATGAACGTGGAGATTAAGGAAGAGCAATAGAGACAGAACGAAAAATAATTACAAAGAAGGGGAAAAAAGAATGAATAACAGAAATATAGATGTAAGGAATATCATCATTATCGAATTTAGATATAATTTTCACGATCAGAACGATAACAAAACGTTTAAAATCCAACCTAATTCTCACGGAAAGAAAGAGGAGACCTTAATTAAGTTAACGTCACAACAATGTGTTTCCCACCTATGACGAACGAACGCCAGTTGACGGCTGAAAGTAGGCCATGAAATCTGTGGTCTCACATAACTTGCCTTGCCTACACTGTCACAAGTAGCACATTCTGACGATTATGGGTTTTCTCCCTGCTTGTCACTGAAGTTTCATAAATCAGACAATGACACATTACTTGGAGGACAAGCTCATTAGATTAAGGAAATGACTCGGAGACTTTTCTAATACTTAATTGTTTTACTGTGTCAAGGATGCGCAATTAGATACTCGTAAACGCACAACTTCCTAGATAAGTACTTCTACATGAAGCAAGTTTTTAAATTGAATATTATTCAGAATTTTTTTCACAAACTAATACTTTAATTTGTATCTTCCTTTTCTTTGTTGAAATACCAAATGTTTGTTAATTCTTGTTGTTACCAACTCTAGTATTCATTATTATATTGACTCAAGACACTAGCAGAATAATAACACCGGTTCAAAAGATAAAACGACTAATGAAAATCGATAGGAAAGGAAATAATGAGAACACGGAACCTAGGACAGAGTACTCACCCCCGTCCTCTCCTTCGTAACGAACTCAAGTGTCCACGTATTAGATTTATCGTTTGTCATCCACAACTTCGATGATCTCTAATTCCTAAAACGTAGAGAGCGTGTTATCGTCTAATCACTGCCTCCCACGAGGCGAGACTACACATGACGCTCCGATTACCACATCCCACATCCAGGTTCTGCGACATTTCCAGACCAGCATAAATACATTTCCAATTTCAATTCAACACTATACATGAAAGAAAATACGTTGGTCTTCCTTCTCAATTCCCTGCATTTTGTAAGATGCACAGAACTGAAAGGTGGCGCTTTATCTCCAAACAGTATCGCCGAAGAAACAAGACTTTTGTAAACGGATACTTTAAGAATTCACAACCGCATGCTCTCTTCTAGTGAATCATTATTCGCGTGAGGTTTTAGAATTAACGGAGTAACTTCAACTTTTGCAAAGTTGCAAACCTTGCAAAAATTTTGAGAGAGGGTTTTGTTTTTCTAATTGACGCTCTGAAGAATGTACCAATCGCATAATTGTGTAAAACGAGAATAAAGAGATGGACGTTGAAAAAGTATGTTACGAATCTTTTTAACCTTTCTGATCAATAAAGATTATTTATTTTTATTGTCGTAAAGATTAATTTTTAAGATTCAGAAAACCTGGAACTGATTTTCGTGATACACAGACAATAAGGACAGAGATTAGACACAATCTTTACATTTTCTTTGCAACACATTCAGAAAAAAAGGGAATTTGTTCCAAGAGGCTAAAACACCCCGTCGCGAACAGAAAAAATTGTCGAGTTGTTCAAATACGACCTTCTCAAACATTAACTTGCTGCGTGACCACCAGACATCAGGATGTACGCACACGTTCTCACATATGCTTGTTTCGCACATAATAGTAAAACTAACTAATCGCACTGAATTAACACCTCTACGCACATTAATTCTACCTGCCCTCGCATTTAAAAACTGGTATGATTAGCGAGAAACAGGTAAGGAACGTGTAGATCTCTCCAACTGTGCGCGAAGCAAAATAAAACTAGAAGAATCCTCCATAGTCTTCTAACAAATAATCTCTTCTCGAAAGTTATTATACACCTATGCATTTTATCCCCTGTTATTGAAATGGAAGTCAGGACATAATTGAAATAAATATTCATTACATAGAAAAAGAGGGGAAGAGAAAGGGAGAATGTAAAAAATTAAGAAAGATATATAAAGAGATGAAAGAAAACTAGTGAAGAGAAATGCCGGTAGAGAAAAGGTGAGAAAGCGTGATGAAAAGGAGGGGGAATGAAAAAAGAGAACTAAGAAGACACCTTTATTTCAGAGAAGGAAATCGGAAGATAAAGATATTGGAAACGGGGACGCAGACACTGTTTTTTTTTGTTTTTTTTTAATTATGTTTATTGTTCTATTGGTGGTTACATGGTTCAGTATTTTCACACTCTTTCACATGTTTTTTGTGTGGCTTATAACTAAACTAATCTAAAACTATGTCTAATGTATCTACTACTCAGGTGTAGGATGCTCATTGAGTACCTACGCTTAGTTTACATCTGTGAATATTTTTAGGAAGGCATGTATCGGGTGTCTATTACGGATTCGGGTCGGAAAATCGTTCAGAGTGGCTAGGTTGTAATGGGCTATTTGGTTTATGGAGGATATATTTGAATAGAAGTTGTTCGAGAGATGAGCTATGTGGTGGTTGATGGATGGTAGTTGTAGTTCTCTATGGAGTTGATCATTAGAAATGAACCATGGGGCGTGGGTGGCTAATCTTAAATATTTATTTTGGATTATCTGGATTTGATTTATGTTTGTCTGTGAGGCGTTTGTCCAAATGGGGCAGGCATACAACATTAGAGGTCTGATTATTGTTTTATAAAGGGTTATGGCATTGTTTAAGGAGAGTTTGCTTTTGTGATTTAGTAATGGCTTTAGCTGTATTAATTTAATTTTTGCCTGTTGAATTTTCGTTGCTATGTGTGTTTTCCAGGTTAATCTTGTATCGAATTTTAGACCTAAATATTTAACGGTTTGGTTGTATGGTGTCCAGGGGATTACATTGTTATTAACTTGGAGTGGAGTGGGGGTGGCGAATGTTCTAAGAGAGAATATTTTGGCTGTTGATTTGGATGGGTTGAGCTTGATTTTCCATTTTAGGGACCAATCTTCTATGCTTTTTAAATGCAGTTGAATTATATTACAGATTTGATTTAATGAATGGTTGGACATGAATATGGCAGTATCGTCAGCAAATTGTGCGATATGCGTGTATGGTGAGGTAGGTAAATCGAATGTGTATAGGTTGAAAAGGGTGGGTGAGAGGGGGGATCCTTGGGGAAGTCCTGCTTTTATTTTGCGGGGATTGGAAACGTGCTTTTCTATTGTTACTGTAAATGTTCTGTCTGCTATAAAGTTTTTAATGATTTGTAGTAGGTAATTTGGAGTTCCTATGGTTTTTAGCTTATATATTAGGCCTGGGTGCCAAACTCTGTCGAACGCCTGTGAAATATCTAGAAAGGTGGCTATAGTGTGTTGTTTGTTCTGGAAGGCAGTATGGATGTGTTCGGATATTCTAAGTAGTTGGTGTGAGGTGGATAATTTATTGGTGAAGCCAAATTGGTGTTTCGGTATGGTCTGTGTTATGTTTAGGTGTTTATTTAATCTTTTTAGTATTATTTTTTCTAGGATCTTTGATAGTGACGGGAGGAGACTGATTGGTCTATAGCTTTCGGTATGGTTATGATTTTTATGGGGTTTGGGTACGGGGATTATGTTCGAATTTTTCCATATTATTGGATAGTATCCTGTTCTAAGAATTGAATTATATATATTATTGATGTAGGCTATTGTGGGGTTAGGCAAGTTTTTTAACATAATATTGCTTATTTTATCGTGGCCAGGAGCTTTTTTAAGAGGGAGATTTTTGATGATGTGCTTAATTTCATTTGGGGAACTGTATTTTATTCTATGTGGAATATTATAATTGGGTGCTGATGCTACTTGTGTTATTTCCATGTGTTGGAGTACTGTTAGGAGTGAACGATTGCTCAAAGTAATCAGCCAAGGCTTCTGCTTTCTCTATTGGTGAATATTTTTTACCTGATGGTGTGTTTAGAGGTGGTATGGTTGTTTTCTTTTTTAGGATATTTTTGGTGAACTGCCAAAGCGAATTGTTTGATGTGCTCAATGATTGTATTAAATTGTCATAAGTTGAGTGGTTAAAATCTATTATTGCTCTTTTAGTAAGTGTAGTTAGTAAGTTGAGTTCTTTTTTAATGTGAGGCGATTTTGTTACCCTCCAAAGTCTTCTGGTTTTATTTTTAGTTTTGATTAAGTTTAGAATGGACTCGGGTAGTTTTGTGTTTGATGTTTTAGTGATATGGGGAGGCTTGTTGTCTTGCAGGGATATTACTGTGTTAATTATTATATTATTTAAGTATGAGATTGCTTGTTCGATTTCCAGTGGGGTATTTAATATTTTAAATTGAGGTGTTTTATTAGTAATTATTTTTTAAACGTTTTCCAATTAATGTGTGTGTTTAAAGTGTGGGTGGGGTTGTGAGGGGGGGGGGAATTTGTTGGGTTGAAATGATGACAGGAAGATGATCTGAATCTAATTCGAATATTGGAGAACTGTGAAATTGGACTTGTGTGTTGGTGATTGCAATATCCAATATATCCGGGAATTTGTTATGGTCATGGGGGTAGTGGGTTGGTTCGGGGGGAGGGATTATTTGCAATTTTAGATCTGTTATTATTTTACTCAGTTGTCGGCCTGCGGTGTTGGAGGTTCTGCAGCCCCAGTTAACGTTTTTGGCATTGAGGTCGCCAACAACTATTGTAGGCGTGTTTTGTTGGAATAGTGATCGTATATTGGTGCTGTGAATTTTGATTTCAGGAGGTTTGTAGGCTACAATGAGGGTTGTTATTCTATTGTCTAGTGGAAATTTGATGGCTACTGTTTCGATTCCAGGGGTAAGGGGTAAGTTGGTTTGAATGTATGGTACTGATTTTTCTATGAGAATTATAACACCGCCTCCATTAGAGTTTGTTCTGTCTGATCTATGATTATTATATCCGGGTAAATTAAATGTTTCGTTTGGTTTTAAGTGTGTTTCAGTAATGCATGCTAATTTTATATCATTGGCTTTTAGGAAGTACGATAATTCAGTTTTCTTATTTTTGATGCCGTTGGCATTCCAATTTAGCAGATTTAGTTTGTTACGGTGCTGCAGGGCCATGACTGCTGTTAAAGTAAGATGACAATGAGGTTTGAATGTTACTGATTATTTCTGGGATGATTGAGTTGATAATGTTGACGATATGAGTTGTAATGGAGTTGATAAGAGAGTATATGAATGCATTATTGTTATTAATATAATTAATATTATCACTATTATTATCATTATTATTATTATTATTATTATTATTATAAAAATTTTGGGGGTTTCTATTATTTACTACTGGAGGGTTTTGGTTGGGTTGATAAGGTGGATTAGTGTTGTAGGTTGCTGTTGGGTCGAAAGTGAAATTAGGGATGCCATTAGTGGGTGGGAGGAATGGGAAATTGTTAGAAGATACGCGAGGTGAAGTGTTATTGTTGGATCTGGTTCTGGGGTTGGTTGTTGGTGGATTTTTGGGCGGGGGTTCTACATTTCTGCTGTGCGTACCGTTTTTTACTGAGCGTAGGTCTCCACCGTGAGCTCCGTTTGGGGGGTGGGGTTCTGTTAGTTTTTTATAGAACGGGCATTCGTCAGAGCGAATGTCTGCACGATGTGAGCCGTTGCAGTTCTTACAGAAAGGGGTTTGCATTTTATTTGGACAATTTACCGAATAGTGGTCTTCTGAGCAGTAGATACAGGCTAATTTGTGGTTACAATTGTTGCGAGTATGACCGAAGTCTAGACACCTTAGGCATTGTATTGGTCCTTTGATTCTTCGTCTTTTTTCTGCTTTCACTTTTAAATTGCAAATTTCAGTTATTTGTAGTACTATGTCAATGCTCTGCTGGCCGTTGAACTCGGCCGCTACAACTGGGATTGGTATGTTGTTTTTTTGGAGTCTAGTAACACTGATAAGCGAGGGGTACTTCTCTTGACGTCCTCGTAGATTTCCTGTAGTGATAATGATTGATGGACATTTTTGAAAACTATGGAGAATTTTTTATTTGCGGGGTCTTTATAAGTGTGGAAATTTCTTTTGGTATTTAACAGATGTTTAATTGTGTTCCTAAAGTCAGTTATTGTTTTGAACATTAACTTTATTCGGTTGTTTACTATGTTCCAGGTGAATTGGTTAGAGATGTTGTTTTTATTTCTCTATTGAATTCGGATATGTTTGTTATATTATTCACATAAATTGGTGGGATCTTGACATTTTCATCTTGAATTGGAGTAGAGTTTATGTAATTAAATCTGGAGTCAGGGTCTTTTAGGTTTTCCAAGGGAGCATATCTATTACCAACGGGCACTGCATACACACTATTATCACTGTTGGCTGGTTTTTTAGGAGGATGTTCATTGTTGCCTGGGGGGGTACTGTCACCATGGCCTCTTTTTGCACTGATACTGGTCTTTTCACTGCCGTTCATGTTAGCGGGGTCGTGGCTTGCTTGGCCGTTAGGCAGGCCGCTGGCCGCGTTGGTATGACTGACCTTTGTGAATCCTTGTGTTGGGTCGGCGGCTAGGATACCGTTTCCTTGATCGGGGTTAATTGCCTGCAGGTCCTGGCTGGATGCAATGATGTGGTTGAAGGAGGTGCCTGATGAATCTGCGAGGATGTGTTGATCCCCGAGTTGGTCGTAGGCGACTTCCATTTCGGCTGGGTTGTACAGGAGCGCCATGGCTCCCGCTATGCTCTGACCTAGGTCAGGGCTTGGTGGTTGATAGCTGCTATTAATGATGGAAAATCAATAGCACGACTTTAAAACGGTTCACTGCACTTGTGGCGTATAAATAACTGTTTGATACACAAACTTTAATTCACTGCTACTGCACTGATGCACGTTGTAACGTTCTGAGCTGCGCGGAGCACGATGTGAACGGGTCGCTAGCTCAGCGCGGAGTGCAGACACTGGTAAGCACGCCTTCATGCAGAACATTCTCTCAATGACAAGTCAGGTCCCGCGTGATCGCCATTCAGAACCCCTCCCGTTCGTGACGACGTCCTCGGAGAGGCTACTCATCCCCCCCTAAATCGCGCACGCCTCGCGGCGCCGCGCCGCACGCTCGTATTGATCCCCGCGACCTTGAGTGCGCGCATGACAGCTGCTCCTACGCTCTCGCGAGCATCAAGATGCAGCTGCGCCCCGCCGCCACCGCGCCGCCCCCACCAACCCTCGCCCTCACCTTGGCGTGGAAAAGATCCCTGCGAATGAAGGAGGAGCACGATGAACACTGACGGAAGAGACGGAGAAGGAAATGGAAAAGGACGAGGAGACGAAGGAGACAGAAGGAAAGGGCAAAGGAAGACAAGATGGAGAAGGGAAAAGGAAGACAAGATGGAGAAGGGAAAAGGAAGACAAGATGGAGAAGGGAAACGGAAGACAAGATGGAGAAGGGAAAAGGAAGACAAGATGGAGAAGGGAAAAGGAAGACAAGATGGAGAAGGGAAAAGGAAGACAAGATGGAGAAGGGAAACGGAAGACAAGATGGAGAAGGGAAACGGAAGACAAGATGGAGAAGGGAAAAGGAAGACAAGATGGAGAAGGGAAACGGAAGACAAGATGGAGAAGGGAAACGGAAGACAAGATGGAGAAGGGAAAAGGAAGACAAGGCGGAGAAGGGAAAAGGAAGACAAGGCGGAGAAGGGAAAAGGAAGACAAGGCGGAGAAGGGAAAAGGAAGACAAGGCGGAGAAGGGAAAAGGAAGACAAGGCGGAGAAGGGAAAAGGAAGACAAGGCGGAGAAGGGAAAAGGAAGACAAGGTGGAGAAGGGAAAAGGAAGACAAGGCGGAGAAGGGAAAAGGAAGACAAGGCGGAGAAGGGAAAAGGAAGACAAGGCGGAGAAGGGAAAAGGAAGACAAGGCGGAGAAGGGAAAAGGAAGACAAGGCGGAGAAGGGAAAAGGAAGACAA
>BLKR01010706.1:0-48119 GCA_011170035.1 Teleogryllus occipitalis | reverse complement strand
AGGTACAGTGAGTTAGGTTGTATCGAGTAAACAAATTCGCCAATGACACAGTGAAACTCTGAACATCTTTGTCTCCAACTAGCCTTAAAACTTCTCACCAGCAGTCTGATTCCTCTTTAATCACATATTTGTCATTCCACGTCAAAGTAACCTGCTTCACGACAAGTCGGAAGTATGCTTCAGAAATTTCATCTTTCGGTCTTTATCCAACAATTTTGTATAACGTAATCATTGAGCGGCTCGTTCTGGTATTAGCCAGATTTGCACTTCAACCGTAACGTACAAATTACATAGGCAAAATACGTATTAGTTATTTACATTTTATAGGGTGACTTGCTGAATTGCCATTGGTCGGATAATTGATATCATTGATTATTCCACTCGTGAAATTGAAACCAATAGTTTTTAACTATACATATAAACTGCCCCAATCAGGTCATTGTGTCTCAAAAATGTATGGCTTTTTCTATCCGATATTTCCTACCGCTCCTTCTTACTCGCCAATAATAAGGTGCGACTCAACTACCTTAGGAGGCGGTAAGTATTGATCGCTGTGTTGACGTGCAATAAAACCGTGTATGTACTGAAAAACATAACCTCTTTAACATGCTTTCAGTTATTTTCAATATTTCGCGTATTTTGGAACTCTGTTGGAGGGAAATTCATTCTTCGAATAGTCCTGTTAAATATCATTCGGGCTGTGGAAATGTTTAGATAAATCCCTTCCTCGCTTCACGAGTCGGGGTTTTATCGATAGTTTCCAAAACATTCGAGCCTACGATAATTCTCGAGCATATTATGTAGCATTTGTATTGAAGATCCCTGTATTAACAGTTACGTTTCGGGAATTTCATTTTATTCCCATCATCAGGGTTCAAATTTTTTTTAATAGGAATTACAGACACTTTCAAAAGTGTTGAGTCGAAGTAAGACGTGTTTTATTCCCACGTATCACTTGTGGGTCACAGGAGGTAATAGTCTTTTTTTAAATATACGTGCATTCAAGTGTATAAGAACAATCAAAGGGCGTGCAAACCAATTCTGACTTCAATTTTCCTTTTTTTACGTTCTCGCCTACTACGTGCTTATTGCAGTGAAGAAAAAGTATTGTAATGCTTCAGCTAAAGTTTGATGCTCGATATCGCATGGGGCCTGATATCAAAAAGTGGATAAATTTTGTTCCTGTGACATTCATTACTTCCAGTAACACATCATGTAGTCAGAATTCACGCTTTGTGGGTCATTAAAAACAAAAAAATTGGTAAATAGCATGTCTCTCCCCCTGTCTGTCCGTTTTTCTATCAGTCCATCTGTGTCTCCGTTTGTCTATCTCCCCGTTTGTTTGTCCGTCTCTATGTTGTTGTTTTTTTGTAAAATCGAAAAATTGTAAAACTATTAAAATTAAATGTTTGGTACATTTTTGTACAATTTTTGAACCGTATTTATCTTTACAAATAAACGAAAAGTAATAATAATAATAATCATAATAATAATAATGTCTACGAAAATGCTTAATGGAAATGAATAAGGAGTTGTCATAAAAGTCACCAAAATAAAGATACTGATCATATGGTGACACGAAACTGAACACTCTTAACATACATTCTTAAAGAGGTATGTTAAGAGTGGTATGGTAGTAGGTTACATTGAAAGCGTTTCTTAGGGGTCTATAAGCATCCTATGTACACCTTTATTATTGTTTGCTTACTTTTGTTTTAGGGACTGTAAATTCTCATCTTCCTGAAGCTCTGCAAGAATGACTCCTACCAAATTCTCGGTTCTCCTGTTGTGCCTGTCTGTACTCTGGCACGACGCAACAGCAAGGGCACGTCAACAAATTCGACGTAAGTATATAGTACAACGGATGTGCTGTGGTTATTCACAGACTACGGAACAAGAAATGTATTACTTTTGTTTATCTCTACCCTTTTAACCAAATACGTAGTTGCTCTGGAGACAGATCTTAAAGCATTGCCTTAATTATCGTCATGTTCTTCCTTAACTATTCACATTTGGCTATCTTCGATAGGATTTTTCTATTACTACACTGCTTTTTTTTTATTTTATCACATTATTTCACATGCATATAATATTTATTATAGTAGACATGTATTACTTACTTAACTAAAATGGTACATACATAAATAGAGTTATGTATGTGAACTATAATAATCATTTGTAGATTGTTGGTTTTCCTGTTGATCCTTAATTAATTATGTTCAGATAGGTGGAACGCCAGATGTTGGTCGGGACCATGTAGGATCAATCTTCAATAGATACCAAGAATTAATGTTTCTTGTTGACCATTTGTTGTACCCCGACATTACCACCGAGGTTACCACCTGAGCGTATCCTCTGCTCTTTAATGTATTTATTTAGTCAAAAAACTGTACGTGACGTATGGGGGTGAAGTATCATCTGCACACGTTTTCTTGAGCTCCAGAATCCCTTCCCAACATTTTAACAACAAGTAGTTGAAAGATTAATAATAATAATAATAATAATAATAATAATAATAATAATAATAATAATAATAATAATATTTAAAAAGCGGGTGATTAGCAACATTTGAAGAACTAGACGTTTTCGTTCCAGAGGTATAGAAAACTTATTTCCATAGGTGAACTCCTGATTTGATTTTTCTGCATTGCTAACAAAATAGTAACTAACCCCCAGCCCTAGACCTACCACTATAAGCAAAAGGAGAGTTCAACAAAACGTGCGCATAGTGAAGCTACATTTACGTCCAGAATCAAAACAAGGGGCAAGAGCCCTGTCAGCATTTGCTCAATGAATCAGGGCAAATGGTCAGAAACCTGATCGAGATGAGGGTCATTGACCCAGAAGCTGAAGTACATTACTTGTTACAGGCACATTGAGTCTTCTTTTAAAAATTATACAATACAAATGTTAACTAATGCATTATACATCCTTATTTTGTTAAAATATACATTATTTTTCTTTTTGATGTTCAGTAGGGGGAGTTTCATGAAATGTAATTTTTTCTTTTCACTTTAGAACAATGCCGTTTAGAATAGAAATTACTTTTATGTTATAACAAACGGAAATGATCCATTTTTTAAAGTCTTTTTTTTTTGCAATTTTCGTCGATTTCCACTAGTAAGTCAATTTTTACCTTTTCCGTCATTTTTGCTGATTACATTGATTTTAATATCATTTTAATAATACTTGCTTCAAATAATATTTACGAGATGCGACAAATGTTCTCCACAGAATTCCTGAGTAGTCTATTCGATTTCTTGGCCCAGAAATGTAATGCCAGCCGTTGTATGTAATCTAAAGTTGTGACGCCTGTCAGCGCCATTGTCATTTGGGATAACTAAAAATAGATATTTCCTTGTAAAGAACAGTCCAAACCAAGTATAAAAGCTGAGTGCACTTGAACGAATACAAGAACCCTGGATTACTTCAGTAACATATACAAAAATTTCAATTGTTCATCCGAACTGGTTTCCATAGACATTTTTACGTCTTTTGTCTTTGCTTTTGGGCAGTTTAAAAATATTTTAAAGAGCATTTTATAAATCACTTTTGGCCAAGTTTTAGGTTCTCAAAATCCGACCCCTAATAATCAGCGTAGCCTCTAATTGTATCGAAACAGTTATGCAGCGGAAAACATTTTACATGTACTGACTTTAAGAGCCCCTTCACACGTAGACACTGCCGCGCGCTTCCGAGACGGGCAGAGCCCTTCCCACACAGCCATCGACACTCGCCACCGCCGCAAGCCACTGCGCTTGGAAGAGGGAGGTTCCCGAAGTCCGCCGCGTCGGTGACTGGACGAGGTGTATATTCGCTCAGAAAACATTGTTGATAAAATTTGAATATGTGGCTATCCCCACCGAATCCTTTCTTATATCAAACTTATTTAAACATTCTTAAGGCTAATATCAATATCACTCATTATATACACTCTTTGCCGATACAAAATTTATGAGCGAATTTTGTCATTGAAAAATTAAATTTTTAAAATTTTATTTAGAGAGATTCATCCATTTGTAGTTAGTTTTCTTCCAAACTTCGTGCATTTGAACTATTCAGCGATATCTGACACCTGCATCAAGTTAGTACGAAATTGTTGAAAAACAATCAATGAGCTATTAATACGTCTAAATATTTAAACGTCTAAATACCATGCATTACCCTAAAGAAACGTATAAAATCTGCGTAATGCATGTATTTGTTAAAAATAGAAAAAAACGAAACATGGAAACATGCACAGAAAACGAATACATGTTTAAGGGGAAAAGGACACGAAAAAACTCGGGGGAAAATTGATTTTCCATAATTTGCGCCATTATATTCTCTGTCTTTTCCTTAAAGTTGACATATATTTTTACTACTTTTTATGCATGTTTTACTACTTTGTAGTCCCTAAACATGTATTTAATAGAATTATGCAGTAGTCAGGGCATTTAAGAACTGGGAGTACAACCGGAGTACTACCTTCTACCAACCTTGAGTAAAACTGTTGGAGGAATGTAGAATGAGGGTAAAATGATTTTTTTTTAGATATTTTCAAAGTTCGAGAAACTGTGTGCAATTCATGGGTGCACTGTTTGCGTTCGGCGTGTTTCCTTTGTTTATTCTAAGTAAAACGCCTATTGCTGTGAATAGGAATAGAAGTAATTGCATACGATTGTATACGACAGCTTTGCGCTGAAGCAGTGTGCAGTGGGAAGACCTACATTTAAACCAATGTTTTGCTAGCGGTGACCCGGACGCCGACTCGGGCTGCTGGTGGTGAGTGTCAGCCACCGAAAGACACTCAGCGCGAATCGGCCACATTTTTTCATTATTCGAATAATTTTCTTTTGCAATCTTAAGGTCTGAACAGGATGAACTTCCCCAGAATATTGTCATATCTCAGGCGGGAATGTACCTTTTGCATAATACACATAACGAGCTGCATGAAAGCTGGCAGAACTTGAAAGAATTCTGAATGCGTAACATAATGAACTTAATTTAGTGATTAATGCTGTTATATGTACATTTCATTTGAGGTTTCAGTGAATTGAGATACCTAAAAATTTTCTAACCTTAACATCAGCTACTTTTATATTGTTCATTTTCAATGGAACACGCGATTGTCGATTTAAAATGCTAAAATGCATTGTAACCGTTTTTTCTTCGTTAACTATTAATTTGTTATGACAAAACCAATTTGACACTTCTGAAATTTATTGTTTCGTTTTTGCAAAGAACATTCGTGTTATCGGCAAACAGAACTGTTCTTCCATTTTTAATAGACGAGAGCATATCGTTTACGTATAACAGAAAGAGGCTAGGCCCTAAGATCGAACCTTGCGGGACCACATGTTCAATTCGGGGGGAATTGGAAAGATATGTAAATAATGTCCTTTGTTGCCAGTACGGTATTTCTACTCTTTGAGATCGATGTTTAAGGTACGAGGTTATCCAATCTAGAAAAATACCACGAATTCCATGTAAAGGTAATTTTGAGAGCAAGATGTAATGGTCAATAACGTCAAAAGCTTTCGAAAGATCTAACTAGTGTCGAAAATCCAGCCACCGTCGCGTCTCGAACCTAGGACCTCCCGGTGAGAGGCACTGCAGTGGCATTAGTTGACACCTTGAGCCACTTCTCCCGGTTCATTGCAATAAAAATATAAAGTAGTCGGTCTCCAACAGAACATACATTCTTGTCTTGTGTGTAACAAATAAACAATATAATACATGAACCAGCAAAAATGTTTCCAATTAGCAAAACATTTGTTCCGCTGGAATTTGAACTCAAGTTCTTAGATTTGGCATGCCATTCACATTAACACACACACACACACGCACGCGTGCGCGTTCTATACCGCCAGCTTTAGAGCTAAATTCAACCTACTCGATACTTTAAAAAACAAAGTAAAACATTGCATTTGCAATTTTTTTAAATTGAGAGATTTTAATTGACATTTTAAGCTTTAGTTTTAAACAACAGATTTCGTTAATTAAAACAACTCTTTCATCAATAAATTACTTTTGCAATGGTAATTTTCGCAAACAAAGAAACTACAGAAAATTCGTTAAAAATGGAACCTACATAATTTTCATGAGTCCACATTTCTCAACTCGAGAAAAAATAAAGAAAATATTTGAAGCCATTTTTGAGTGAATCTTGTTTCTAGAATTGGCTACATTGCACGCAAAATTATGGAAAATTTTCTCATATATTTGAAAAATTGCAAATTAAATTATTTAAAGATATATATTTTCTAAGAACAATTTTCAGTAGGGGAAAATTCTGTGTCTTCAATATTGTAGTAGAAAGGCGCCGGAAAAATTGAACTTTTGCTATTTTCGAAAATTCAGAGAGTTAAACGAAAATGAGACATGCTCCATTTTTTCAAGTGTCCTTTGCTCTTTTCGAGAAGAAATTAATCGAACATTTTGGAGCCTTTTTGAGAAAATTTTGAAAATATTTAAGGTGTATATACTCCCCCAAAAATTATTATTATTATTATTATTATTATTATTATTATTATTATTATTAAATTACTATTATTATTATTATTATTATTATTATTATTATTATTATTATTATTATTATTCTTTCCGAGAAGGCTCGTTATTATTATTATTATTATTATTATTATTATTATTCTGCACTTCAAAGGTTAGGTTCTAAAACCTGTACCGGTGTTCACTTCCTTCTGGGCCTTCCTACATTTCTTCCTCTGCATCTGTAGTCCACTGCGAGTGCTGGTAGTCGGGCTATCGGGCATTCTTCTTAATGTTCATATCATTCTTTCCCGTTTCCTCAGCAGTGGTTCGACCCCAGTTTATTTGTTATTTCCATATCTTTCTTTTTATCTAAAATGTAAAAACCTAGGAGTGCTTCTCAAAAATTTCATTTCTCCTGCCGGGATTTTTGAGTTATCATTTCTTGACGTCACTCTTGCTTCATTTCCATACATTAACACTGGCACAGCTACTGTGTTGAAGAATAATATTCTTGTTTCTTTGTTGTTTTTTTACATATCAGTGTTTCGTGCCACAGATATTTCTAAATTTATTTAGTCTTGTATCTAAATCTATATCTCTTTCAAACGAGGCGTGGCAACCTAGGTATTTAAAATATTTTACTCGTTCAATAATTTTTCCATTTATCACAATCTTTGTTGTCACTGGGTATTTCCCTTTATAGTCATAGTTTTAGTGTTTTCTGTGGATATTTTAAAACCATATTCTATTGCAGTTTGATTTAAAATATATCTCTGCCATCTGCATTTTATCTTCAGTGTTCTGTATTATCACTTTGACATCTGTGTATAAAATGGAGTTTAATATTTTTTTTAAATAGACACCTGGATCAATATTCAGTTTCCATGTTCTAAACATTTTGTCCATGCCAGTTTTATTTTAAAAATAAGTTGTGTTACTTCTCATTCAGATGAAGTTTATAGGAAACTGCTGCTATAGTAAGGGCATACATTTTTTTTAATTGTTTCTTTTTGCAATATTTTCCTTTCCAAAATAATTAAAACGTAAGTTTTGTTCCTTACTGCATTACTTTCACAAGATTTTATGAATGAACTTCATTTTAGTTTAAAATGTAACGTCACGACCTCGAAGTTTAATTTTTGGTAGAGTAAGGCTTCCGACACGTCTCCAAAGAAAATTAGAGAAATACAAACACTACTACTTCACTCCACACATTGACAAAAAGATACTGCAACTATTGAATATGTTTCGAAAACTGTCGTCAACATAAAAAAAAATTGATCAGTACAAACCCCTGTAAGCTGGCCATATGGGTAAATGTGGCAGCAAATGATCAACAGTCTACGTACCTATCGTAGAATCAGGGATATCTGCCTGAAAATTCGTAAAAAGTGTGTTACCCGTCGCACTATGATGATAAACGCCGAGGGAGTAACAATTTCCAAAAGGGGAGTCCGGAGTCGGTAACCAGGAGAGAACCTGATTGGTCGTCGTCCTATCACAAAACCTCTCCTCAGCCGGCCTTGAGGAAGAAGCGTCTGCAATGGGCCAGACAATACTGCAATACGACTGTTGCAGACTTGAGTGGAATAATACAACCTTTATATATATTTAAAGCTCTAGTGTAATTCATCAATAATGATTTTTTGTAATATTTTACAGGTATGCTGATATATTTACTGTCGATTGATTAATTGTTAATGATTCCGGGCGCCTCAACTACTGAGGTCATTAGTTCAGTAAGTGAAGGGCATGTTTTACATCGGAGGGTGGCAGTGATATTCCCCACTGGATGGCGCGATTTCGCGCCGACCTACCGTTCACTAGTATGGTTTCCCTAACTAGGTATCTCCCACCAGCGGGACACCGCTTCAGCCGGGACAAGCTCTAATCTCCCGACCGGTCTCCCGGAATGTGTGGTACTGTAGTGCAGGTTAGTGTGTGTGTGTGTGTAAGGGGTGAGGATATGACAAGGAAGAGGAAGGAAAGATCGCGCGCGATCCGTGGCCCGTTTGTTAGGGTACAGCTAGGACATTCGCCTGGTGTTGGTCGGAGATACCCCGGAAAACTGTCGATCAGAGCAGCCGGCCGCTAGAATTCTCCTTCAGACAGCGACTGAATTCGACCTAGCTGAAAAGCCAGTGTCGGAAATCCTTCCGCCGTCGTGCTAGGACCTCCCGGACTCGAACCTAGGACCTCCCGGTCAGAGACACTGCAGTGACATCAGTTAATACACTGATCCACCGCTCCCGATATACTTATTGTTGAACCCCAGAAATCCTGGTACTATTTTTCTAAACACTATCTAAAGAAATAGCCACAGCAGATCCAGATCCATCGCAGGAGATACCTCAAACTCCTAGAAAAATTAGAACTCACTTTATTGAGAAAGTTGCGAAGGCATGACTGACGTCCCAGAGATTTGCATTGCTCCATAAAATTTTGTGACAGATGTCGTAACTAATACCCCTACTCTACCCGCATTTCTCCAAGTGGTTCTTAAATTGATTTTCAAAATATGAAGTACGAGAAATTGCAAAAAAAAAAGCAACATTCCGAAATACATCTTGACGAAGTCAGTTTTATGAAACAATTACATGACCTAACTTCAGGAAAGTCAAAGGTAACAATCGTGCTCAATATCACAAAATAATTGCAAAATGTAAGTGATTAGTTTGCAAAGCTGACAAAACATTTAAACTGAACAAAGAGGACTCTGAACCGAAGAAAGAAAGAAAAAGAGAAAAGTCAAACAACCGAAGAAAGTTTAAAGTGTCGTCGATTCAGCTAGTTTGTTGTATATTTTGCCAATCTTTATCTATTTCCTCCTTTGTGATAAGATTTTGAAGACGTTTATTTATTCTATATTGTATAGGTTTTTCACGCTTTCGTCTTCTAAAAGGTATACTTTGTACACTTCTTCTTTGTCATTCTTGGTGAATATTGAATTATTTTTCACACATCTTGTTAATAGTTTTATACGAGATACTACTACAAAGAGATCAGCGTTCATATCACATCTTATTTTAACTTTTGTATCTTCTATTAATTTTGACATTAATTAGTATTGTTGCCCAGAAATTGTAGATTTTCTAGGCGGCAGAGATATCCATTAAGATTCCATTGAAGTATTTTCATAATTTTAGTTCCAATTCATTGGTAAAGATATAATGGGTGATTACTGTCTGACAAATTTTATGCAAAGATTATTATGTGCTGTCCATACTGGATTCAGTCTCAGATAAGTATGAATCAGGTAACTGTTTCATCAGCTTCTTCATAAGTCTAGTAAATCTACCTTTGAGGTTTCTGTCTGTTAATACCTTGTAAGTTTCCTTGAGCATGTTAATAATTGCTGGAATGTCATTAGAATAATCTTTAACTACAGCAATGGGATCAGCTGTGCCCAAGGTATTTTCCAGTAATAATTGAAATTGTTTGTATGTTAAGGGAAAAGAACTTTGATTGTTGTCAATGAGAGCTTTCGTTGGATTGAGGATATCTTCCATACTTTTTCGTGGATTGTTGCCTTGTTGGTCTGATTCAACTATGTTTATGTTTTTTTTTTGTTTTTTTGGTTGTTTCAAGTCGTTTTCTTTATTTTTATTGTCAGAATTAGAGTGAGTTGTTTCAGATAAGGAAGAGGATACAGTTGGTAAGCTTCTTTTATGAGGAAGGATGCTCATGAGGTCGGTTGAGGGGGCGAGCATGGGTAATTTCTGAATTTGATCTGTACAATTTGTATCTTTGTTCAAGAGGGGCTTAGGACAGGGTGATGAATCTGATAAGCAGCTTATTTTGCTCAAAGGAGGGTAGCTATCACAATCCATGTTAAGTGAGTTAGAAGTTTGTACTATTGAATTATCCAAGGAGCAATTTTCTTTTGGGGTGCTATCATTACCTTCTGAACCATTATTTATAACTGGGCTAGAATTATCCTCTTTGTTTGGACATTGAATAGCAATATAGCCATCAGATTGACATTTAAAGCAAGTGATGTTATCAGTAGAAAAATATAATCTATAAGATGTGTCCTGTTATTGTATTAACATAGATGGAGATAATTTATGAATTTCATCAGGATAAATGAACACCTGCCTTCTAAAACTAAAAATATGGGACAAATTAGGATCAGTCATACCAGCTCTTATAAAAGTAATATTGGATGATGTTTGAACATTAAGTTGGTTTAGAGCTTTTTTGATATCTTCATGTGGGATCACAGGACAAACATTGGATATTATAACTCTCAAAGTGTTTACTAAGTAAGGGTCCGACACTTAATTCAATATCATTTATAGTGAGAGACTTGTGTTTATTTGTAATATAATCAACAAGTTCCTTTGAACTTAAGAATACACATATCCTATTTTTGGCAATACGTGACACAAAACGAATATCACTTCCTTGTATAATGCTAGATAGTTTACTCACATAGTCCTTCAGTGTTAACCCTTCATGCGCCTCGATGATGATTGCTTGGTCCTAGGTCGGGAAGATATCAGTAGTAGCAGCTGCAGCGTAAGTTTTCATTTGTGCATTATGAGCAGTTGAGGTTAAGTTGATGTTGTTGTTTACGGTTTCGGCTAGTGCCACCCGCAAAGGCAGCAGGCACACAATGAAAGAGTTTTATGAGATGTCACTTAATATAAGAATTGATACGCAATTATATCACCAGAGAAAATAAGTAGCCCTACTTAACGACGCACACGCGAGCAGAGCGGACGATGTCGGTACCACGCGTAGCTATCGAGTTATAGAATGTTATTAGACTCATTCTGGAAAAACTCAGACAGTACTACTCCAACGTTGTCACAACGAGAATCAATTTCAATTTTTTTCTATATGAATTTGACGTCAAAATATGGTGACAAAAATACCTTCAAATTAAACTGTTTATCCCTGTCTGTATTTTTTTTCAGCTTGATACATGCAATAGAAGCTGAGAAAAAAACATAAAATGAAAAACACGTTTCTCGTTCTACCTCTACAACAGAGTGCCCTAGGAATATGACTTTTTTGTTAATCTACGGCATTTTTATTCTCTTTCATATGAATATCGCGATTATCGTTTTGATTACGAGGCACTTTTCGCCGCCTTTTGATCGGTTATACCCTTTGGAAGGGGAAAAGTTCGGCCAGACTGATCGGGGAATATCCTTTCGGGAGAAAATTGTCAAAACGGTTTAGGCAACATTGTTGACTACAGGCAGACGGACAGACGAATAGACAATATTGTTTTGACGTAAAAAAAAATGTCGGTATCAAGGACTCACAAAACGTAGATTCTGACTACATAACGTGTTAGTCGAAGTAAATTATTACATATAGAAACAAAATTTATCCACTCTTCGATAATTCGACCACACAATGCGAGTTTTTCTGACCAAAAATTCTCATTTTCCGCTGCAGCACCACAATATTTTCTCCTTACTACGTAAATGAGTAAGTAAAAGCAGCTAAATAAGGACAAATATACCCAAAATGGTCACTGAGCAATCTGAATGCTTTTTAATGGTGAGTTTGCATTGTTAAAGATAAATTGAAGTAAAAATACATCAGCTTACTACATTTTCTACTCGATTGTATGTCAAGGACTACTGGTGTAATCTTTAATAGTGCATACTCAGTCGCCATGGAAAAGAAACTGCACAATGAAACTAAGTTCGTTCGTTGTTTCTCCGATTATTTTGGGGTCATTTTCTCCCATTAATTACACTTTACCCAGTAAGTTGGATGTTCTTATAATATTTTTTAAAGGTCGTAATGCAGATCGCTGGTTTTTAAAATTAAACTTTCTTATGCCCCGTGCTAGTGTCGTAAGAACATCAGTAGAAACTGTTTCTGGATACAGCTTTGTCATTTGTGTGAAATTAGTCGAAGGGAACCACAAACTGATTAAGCGGTTTGACATTAGATTGGTCATCTAGTATGATTCAATAATGTAAATGGTTTTGCCAATATGCCTCCAAAGGTCAATTTTAGAATCTCCCTCTCTAACAAGAGACGGAGGTTCCCACCAGGTCATTGCACGCGCCCCAGCAACTTCCGTAATCTAAGTAATTTATACAACTGAATACAAACAGAGAAGAAAAAAGTTTAAAAACCGTAAAGAGGCACACAAGCAAACTCAAAAAGTTTCCCGGTAGCACTATAGAATCCGAATGAGAAAGCGGAAAATGTTGAGAAAATTCTGTTTATTCCTTTTATGAACGCCTCCGATTCATGCTTGCAGGTCGACTCCACAAACAAAGATTCCATTGCACCATGAAATATACCCGGACGAACTCAGCAAGCACACACAGTCGTGTCCTCTTTTGAGAAGGTCGTATGTTCTCGGAGATTTTGTATGACCTCCGCGTTTGTACGTGTTTAGCACGAGCGTGGACGCAAAAGGAGCGACTTCTTCTTGAGGGTGACCACATGGAGGTTTATGTAATGCCGCATTTATATTCATGTCATTCCGGTCCACTCTTTGCATTGCAAGCAACCAGGCCACTGTGAAAGTCAGTGGAAACCTGCGCGAGTCGCGGTTCATACTCGACGTCCACCAGAGTTTTACTGAGACCGGTGGCTCAGTACATCAAGTGATGTCACAACAGTGCCTCTGACCTGGAGGTCCTAGGTTCGAGTCTCGACAGCGGCAGGGTTTTCGACACTAGCTAGTGACCTAGGTCGAATTCAGTCGCTGTCTGGAGGAGAATTCTAGCGGCTGGCTGCTCTGATCGATAGATTTCCGTGGTGTCTCCGATCAACGCCAGGCGAAAACCGGAGCAGTGCCCTAACAAACGGGCCACGGACCGCGCGCGATCTTTCCGTCCTCTCCCTTGTCCTATCTTCACCCCTTACACTCACACACTAACATGCACTACACTACCATACATGCCAGGAGACCGGTTGGGAACTTAGAGCTTGTCCCGGCTGGAGTGGTCCCGCTGGTTGCGAGATACTTGGTTGGGGAAAACCCCGCTAGTCGACTGAAGGTCGGCGCCGGATCTCGCCATCAAGTGGAGGAAGATCACCGCCACCTCCCGATGAAAAACATGCACTACACTTACGGGGCTAATGACCTCAGTAGTTGACGCGCCCGGAATCATCAATCATAACCGGAATCACTAACAATCAATCAATCCACCGTGGTTTTAAAAATGTGTGTTCATGGTGGCAAGAGATGAGTGGGCTACTTTGGCGCACCGATTTTTGCTCGTTCTACACACTTCATTTGTATTTCATTCGCACTTCATTTGAAAAGCCAGACCAGACACTGGCCTCCATGTTGCATGGAGAGCGAGAAATGTTGAGAAACATTTGGAAAGTGGCATAAAGTGACATTTTTCAACGGTGACAACCAAAAATAACAGGATTAAAGTGTACAAGATGCAATATTTGAAAGAAATGCTTCATATATCTGTTTTAGTGACTTGTATCAGGGTTTTATAGCTGGCTGCATTTAAAATTCCCGCTAATATTGTGACGCTAACTGATGCCTAAAGCTTATTGGCTGAAGTCGGACCAGGAGCCTCTGACCAGGAGGTTCTAGGTTCCAGTCCCGACGGTGGTAGAATTTTCAACAATAGCTTGTCAGCCAGGTCGAATTGAGTCACTGTCTGGAGGAAAACTCTAGTGGCTGGCAGCTCTGATCGGTAGTTTTCCGGGATTTCACCGATCAACACCAGGCAAATGCCGGAGCAGTACCATAACAACCGGCCACGGACCGCGCGCCTCTTCCTTGTCCTATCCTCACCCCTTGCTTACACACACTTACACTAACATGCACTACACTACCACATATTCCGGGAGATCGGCCGGGAGCTTATAGCTTGTCCCGGCTGGGGCGGTGATCCGCTGATGGGAGAGTCCTGGTCAGGGGGAAACCCCACTAGCCGACAGTAGGTCGGCGCCGGATCTCGCCATCCAGCGGGGGAAGATCACCGCCATTTTTCGCGAAAAAAACATGCACTACACTAACGGGACCAATGATTAAAGCAGTGGACGCGCCCGGAAACACGAAAAAATAATCAATCAATAATATCTATGAATGGAAAAAATAATTTCGACAGCTAAGTGTTTTCACTTACAGTCAAAAATGGTGATTATATGACTAGCTGACTTCGCCCATATTCAAACTTAGAATTCGTCTAAAAAATAACCACTAATGGCTTTAGCAGTTGGCGCACCTGGAATCACTAATCAATCAATCACAAGAATCTTACTCAGTATTACAGATAATCCTGTTAAATGATGTGAGAGAATAAATCGACCAGCAATATTCGTGTATTTAATTGACATATAATAAATACAATAATAATAATAATAATAATAATAATAATAATAATAATAATAATAATAATAATAATAATAAATGATAACGATGATGATAAAGTGTATAAAAGGTATTTCTCTCGAACCACCAAGAAATGGAAAATAAATATATGCAGATATTCTTAAATATTTTTCCGACCTCAAATATTCCTTACTAAAATAATACTAAAAACTCTGTTTTTGCATATTTCTTAAAATATTTTCCGATGATCTAAAGTAAGTATCGAGTTTGCTTTTGAGGCCATTTTCAGTTTCGATAGTTTCCAATCATCGTCACCCAGCAACATATTCTTTGACCCATTGAAATTCCTAACATGCTGGATTAAGGTGAGAACGTTCTGCCCATAGCAAATAATACGTCCCCATACACTTCTCCCCATAGTACGTCACACACAGTTTTCAACTGTTTTTGGCGTTAAATAAACCAAACAATATGCTGTATACACAGTACAATAACAATACGGCGTGTAGTACATGTAGCATATACATTGAACCCCTACGTTACACAATGGTCAAAGTTCAAATGCCATCTACATTATCAGTGAATTTTAAATGTAGAATTGTTGATTTGAAGTTGGTAGGTGCCTAAAATTCGCGCACAGCCTCAAACAAACAAGGGGGAGGGGAGCAACTACATTTCTGAGCCCCTCTTTCCTTCGCTGGGTCCCTTTTTCCAATTAACATTTTAATTTGCAAATGACTTACTTTACTAGTAAATAAATAAAACGATATAAGGAGAATGAAATAACTTTAATGTTACAATTAATAAATGCAATTGTTTTTATGCTGATCATTTGCAAGATTGCCAGTTGGTTTGGGGTGCCTTCCTTCCCAATGTGTATCAATTCTCCAAATTGTCAGCTTAAAAATGGGGTAAATCATTTTTCATTGATCATATTTACGGAGATTAAATGTTTCATTACGTAGGTCTATGGGACCCCTTCGAAATTTTCAGAAATTCCCCACTCTCCTCTTGCCTTCTTGCCTCCCCCCCTGGGCGCACGCCAATGGAACCTGGCAGGAAAGTAATTTCAATTTAGCAAAAGGAATTATTTCTCAGTAAAAATGATTAGGGTAAGCATGAAATTGACGACTGAAAGACATCAAGTTATTTGTGTGCAAATAATTGTTATCATTAGGTGTTTTGTATGGCAAATCCATGTATATTGACTTCTTGTAAAGAATGAACTATATCCACTACTTCATGAAGTCCTGGATATCATTCCAAGTCCTTCATTCTGTACTACATGAAGTCGAAGTAGTTGGATTTGCCATAAGCAAGTAGAATAGTCCCCTCAAACGACCCCTCAAGATTAAAACTAACCTAAAAATTACGATCTACTTTTAATGAAAAATTAAAAGAGCTATTTGAATGATAATAAACTACTTACACATTAACTTGTACTGCATAAAGCTTAATTCCATTGCGGGGAAGGGAGAATTAAGGAGAATTCTTTGCTTTAAAAGTGTGGAATAAAAGAAGGAGACTAGGGTTTATATTTATTTCCGATCTAAAAGAACTTCGAGAAATACCTTGGCAGGTCAATCATAAGTTATTAAACTCTCATAATCAGACATCGGATGTTTAGGGAAATGCCTATTTTTTTCTAGAGAACTTATTTAAAGGCTGATAAAATATGTCCACGAATCATGACAAATGATGACATACGACGAAGTTTGATAATGCTTATTTTTGCTTATTTTAGCATAAATGCCTATTTTTTGCATGAATGCCTTTTGAAGACTTTTTTTGCCTTTTATTTATTATATTTGTATACAATGCTAAGGTATCGGAAAATCGGCGATGGTCCAACGTGACCATTCATTACGAAACCTTCAATTCACGTTTTGAAATTTAAAATTACGAGAGAATTCCTAAAAGTTTACCAACTGATTTTTCTCCATTTTTCTATTTCATAAATACCAGCCTTGATCTGAGAACATGGACGATTGACAATACACCGAGGGAACCGAAAGTTTAAGAGGAAATAAATATAAATTCCCAGGTTTCAGTGTTGCTAGTGTTGGACTGCTAAAATATGCCAGCCACATCGTTCAGATATCCTTCTCCGCATTCAAACTGATTTTGTCTCCCAGTCATCGCAAATTTGAATCCTTGAAAAATTACTGGTATGTTATTAAGAATAAAATGTAGAAGAGTTGTAAATATGTAAATCTAGTTTTACATTAAAATATACGAACTGGTTTTGTACATTTAAGTTTACAAAATAATATAGACAAAAATTATATTTTTTCCATTTTATTGTGTATCTAACTTATGACAGTGCCTTTTTTCTCCTTATTCTTGACTTTTTCAGTGCCTTTTTAGGCCCCTAAAAGACGATTTTTTAGTGCCTAAACATCCGATGTCTACTCATCACTCAAGACGTAGCGCCTCAAAATGACAGCACCTGGTGGTGATTTCGCGAACTTGCGAAAGTTGCTTGCTTCGCCGCTGCGGGGTTAGGCGCTACAATTGGTAGAAATGACGCGCGGCTATTTAAGCGAAATAAAAAAAATGTGCTTCCTTCAGATTGTGGCGCAACCAGAGGGAGGGAAAGGCAACCAAGAAAAATATCCTTTTTTTTTAAATTTTACTTAGTTTATTTAATATAATTACTTCGTATTCATCGCGTAATTTGGTATTACCTGCGCACGTTTTCTTGAGCCCTCATTTCGTTAGATGCGTGGTGAGGGGCAGGGGGTTAATTATTTCTACGACTTAACTATTATATCGAATCTGAAGCTAGTTTTTTGATGCAAAATAGTCTCTATTATATGGAAGTGAATATTTCTGGTAATTGGATTTTGTCAACAACGCTCGTCGCTAATATTTATTCTTAATTCAACTATGGTAGTAGGGGTGGCAGTAGGTATTGATAGAGACATCCCAAGCGTTTAATTTAGAAAAACCCACCAAAGTTGCGTTTTCTGCAAGGCCGTACACGTATCAAAATGCATTAGCTTGGATGAAACCATTCCAGGGTAATACATTTTTTTTAATTCAAATTCGGCCTAAATTTTACACCCTTTTCAAAAACAGAAAAATTGCAATAAAATTAGTTCTACAACAGATAGAGAGGTCGAATTTATATCAAAAGATTATTCATTTTAATGGCTATTTGAATACATGTAGCATTGTATGATTTAGCGAAGTAAGTACAGGAAGAAATAATGCATAATTTTCTGGTGACCTTAAACTTTTGACTGTATATTCCCCACTGAGCTCTTGAAAATGTGTGCTGATAGTGAAATTACATTTACATCCAGAAGCAAAACAAGGGACAATCTCAACATTTGCTCAAAGGATTAGGGAAACTGAATCTGATTGAGATGGAGGCCATTGACCCAGAAGCTGAGGTACAATACTTGCTACAGACATATTTATTCTTCCAGAATTATACACTACAATTATATACATCAATATTAATTCAAAAATCACACTGAGGACATCTTTTATATCAATGTCAATCTTAATAGTATCTAACTAATAAATGTTACTAATTTTCATTCTCTTCCTAATGCTGTGAAAGCAGTTTTAATGCTAATAATTTTGTTTTATTTCTACTGCAATATTTCAAATAAAACATGAAAAAATTCAATTAAATTTTTAATAATTTATATCATTTCAGTTGCCAATTTTCATTTCCACAATCTGATTTTCAGCTGCCAGAGGAAATGGCATCTTGTCCTGTCGTCCTGGGTTGGAGTTCCCCCGAGACTGTGGAAATCGGTGCCACTGTGCTGATGATGGCCTTTCTGCCACTTGCACTGAAATATCATGTCCCACCAATCACAGGGAATTTGATGAGGCCAATAGACAGGTCTACAAAGAGTTAGACATTCTAAGAGGCCAAGAATCGGGACCAGGTAAGTTCATTCAATCTAGTAAAATATTTGTCCAAATAGTTCTATTTAGATAGATCTAAGGCATTTCATTTTCTGAAAAATTCTTCTAAGTGTAATAGGTACCATCCCAGAAGAACAAAAATATCTTTCCACTATGGTATGGCATTTAACAACATAAAATAAGATAAAAGAGAAAGAGCAATGAAAAATAGGGGAAGCAGAAAGTATGAAAATTAAGGGAAATGGCATAGTTTTGAAGGATGAAAGAAAGATGGAAAAACATTGATAGAGAGAGCCTTGATCTACAAATTGCAACAGAGCTTTTTAGTTAACAATGGTTCACATAGTTATGAAAGAATGGTTTATAAATGTTTCATCATTACATTAAGTTTTTGAGTATCTATTCAAGGCACACCTATGAAGAAATTTGTTCCGATATCCTGTTCTAATAAAAATGTGTTTAAAGCCTACAAACTTGGCTTAAAATTGTATTTAAAAATATTTTTTCTAACATTGTTTTAACCCTGCTGTACTGTTCAGGTCTATATGACCCAGAAATAAATTTCGCTCTCACAGGCATGCTTGACTTTGTTCTTCTTCATCTACACTTCATGGTTTACAGCTGCCTGATTAATCTTCACAGAGACTCCTTCAATCTTCTCCTCAGTCTTCTCACATCTCTCCTTCCTTTTGGTGCCTAGTAGAAAGCTGCTTTTGGAAGTCTGGTATCTTCCATTCTCCCAATTTGTCCCTATTTGCCTCTATATGCTTGCATCCTTGAGTTTATGGGTTCTACTTTTAATTCTTTTCTTATGTTTTCATATTTAAATCTTACCTCTCTTAAACACCCTATAGTTCTGCACAAAAATCTCATTTCACTTGCCTGAATCCTTTCCATTGATCTCTTTGTAGGTCCTCAACTTTTACAACCATAGAGCAGCGTGGGAATTGCCATAGTTTTGTATATTTTTATTCAAGCTTCTTGTCTCATTTTATTTTTTTAGGGTATTGTGAATGGTTCCATGTATTGTTTGGAACCTCGAAATTTGTGTTTTGTGTCCATCTTTCTGGTCACTTATAATACATCCACATAAGTAAAGGAGAAGACTAGCTCAAACTTTTTTTTTATCAATGACTATTTTGGATCTGACTGGTGTGTTCTCCCTAAATTCCATTACTTTTGTTTGAATGTCATATTTTACAGATCTGAAGGAGGTGGTGTATAGAGCGTTGTAAGTCATCTTCTGTCCTTTGTATTATTATAGCCTCATCTGGATATGATAAAATATTTAAAATAATTTCTTTGGTTAATTTGATACCTATGTTATAATTTGTTTCTATTTTTGGATGATGTCATTAACATACACATTAAAAGGAGTTGCTGACATCAGGCAGCCTTGCCTAATTCCTTTGTTTATTAATATTTCTTCTGGATTTTGTGATCCATAATTTATCACAATTTTTGTTTCTGCATATAATCTCTCCACCACTTTCCTCTAGGGTAGCCTTGATTTTCTAATTGTCCTTCAAGTTTCTCATTGTACACTATCAAATGCTTTTTCAAAGTCTGTGAAGGTAATGTGAATCTATAAGGTACATTCTCTCCTATTCTCTAATACTTGTAACATGACAACATTTTCTGCTGTCGAACTTCCTTTCCTAAAGCTACCTTATTCTTCTTCAAGCAGTGCTTTGGTTATTGTATTTAATATCAAATCTGATGATTTAGAGCAGTAACCTGTCTGACAATGACTCCAAACTTTAACTACTGAACACTGCTGATCTAACATAAAGTGATATATTTAGATTGATGCCATTACTGCCTCCAGTTCTTCACATTTGTAAATGTTTTCATGCATTGATGATGATGGTGAGGACTGTCATCTTCACCGTCATCATCAGTGTTGTCAATTGTAATCATCATCACTGTTATTATTTTTGTTTTTCAGTTCTGGTACATAATTTTTCATTTTTCCTTTTTCATATGTTTTAGTGTTTCAGTGTGAGCCTTATACTGAACGTAAAGTGAATGATGGAAATGGTACCTGCTACTGTGCAAAAAGCGGACGTGCTGAAATCTGCAGCAACCGTATTGGTGATCCTTGGGGATTGAAACCATAAAAATAAATATGATCTCATGTATTAATTTAACATTTGGGTTTGAAAGATAATAAATATAATCATTACTATGTATATTTTTAAACGAACCATTGAATTGAAAATTGTTATCCTTGGTAATATATGTTTTGTTACTTTTCAAATAGACATAAGATTATTTACTACAATAGTCAATAAACAATATGTTTGAAACGTTAAAGTAAAAAGAAAACATGTTTGAAAATACTATATATTTTTTATTGATGAAGAAGTAAAAGAAAATTTACTGCAATGTCTTACTAAAGAATTGTTTAAGTGTTTCACGAGTTGGAAAAAATCTGAAAAGGTGAAAGAAAACTTGCGGTTAGGATAATTGGAAGAGTAATTCTTTTTTTATCATTTTTGACACAATTTATGCAACTCTAATCGAAAAGAAAATCTTTGCAAAACAATCACATTATATCTCGTGTTTATTGAATGCAATCTTTTCCTTTTAAAGAAGGAGAATTTTACAGTTTGGCTTGTAGAATTTGATAATAGTTTCATCTTCCAATGAAAATACAAGCCTCCCTGTTTAACTTCAACCAGCCCTTCGACTCAGTGTGGTATCTATTTGTATAATTAATAAGTTAATCTGAATCATTAAAATTACATACAAGATAAAATCATGTATGTAACCATGGTTCTGATTAACATTCTAAGCTTTAACTGGTTCTAATGAGCTTGGGCTTCACAACGCCCTCAGGCCAAAGCCACTCGAGCTTTTTGTTGGTGCTCAATCATTAGAACCCTTATAATGCCATTGGTGCATAAATGACTATTAATTTCTCTTAACTCTAATTTTAACGAACAATTATTTAATGAAATTTAATGAAAAACACAGCTGAAAATATTCGAGATAGTCTGCAGAACAATAAAATGGTTTCTATGGAATTAAAGTAGAAAACTAGTGGAGCTACAACACCACATACTTTCTCATGCTATTTTTACATTTGCAATTTTCGGAAATTCAGAGATATCTACAAAAATGAGATCCTACCATTCTTTTAAGCATTCCTTGTTCTATCCGTGAAAAAAATATGAAGAAAAAATTTAAAGCGGTTTTTGAGAAAATGTTTTGTTTTATAAATTGCAGTTATTTCAAACACAAATTATGCCAAAAGTACTAGTTTTTTTAAAACATTGTGCATAACCTTTTTTAAAGAGCTGATTGTTTACAACAGATTTTGTTTAAGGCAAAAATCTATCTTCAATTTTGTAGTTTTGAAATGTTAACTATTTGCAATTTTCTAAAATACTGAGTTTGCCGGAAATGACACCAGCACAACCTTTTTAATGTCTTTTGATAGATATGGGAAGAAAATATTAAAGAAAAAATTTGGCATTGTTTTTTTAAAAAAAAATTATTAAAAATATCAAACATTTCTTGCAAAATTACATGAAAACTACTCATATTTTTGAAAAATTGTGTGACCTTATTTCAAGATCTGTCTTTAAAGAATTTCTTATTCTGAATTCTTCTTATTTTTAGAATTTCTTATTCAGTTAATTGAATTGAATTCGTTTTCCAGGATATGATTGCAATATTTTCTCTTTATAATAAACTAAGGGCGAGAAAGTTAAAAAGCAGGACATGTCAACAAGTAGTAGTAAATTATTTTTTCTATTCATTCATTTATCCATCTATTAATTTATTTATAGAGTCAAGTAAATTGTTAGATAGATGTATATATTGATAATAGGACTATGTGCCTATGCAAAGAAAAGACATTAATTTAACTCCTATAATTCCAAATATTCCTACTAATACTCAAACGTTTTCCAACTATTTATAAGTAATTTTCAATAAGAGTATACTGCTAAAAATTAATAAATTTATAGGAAGAATGTTACATAATGTAACATTAATTAACATTTAATTTAACATTGCATTTTTTTTTTACTCATTAAATTTTAAGCTATATGTAAGACAGAAATAAAAGACAAGTTCATTGTATTTACTGTTGTGAATATTGAAAGATGCATCATTTATTTCAAAGACTGCTTTAGATAGGATATTAAGATTACCAGACATCCACATTTTTAAGTTGCAGTCCTCATGTTTACAAATCCACACTCAGATAAAATCCTTCCCAGAATTTCCCCTAATGTCCCCTAATTTTATTTAATGTTCCTGAATATATATGTATAATGTTGTTGAAACAAAATACTTAAATCACTCCTGTGTGGTAATGTTTCCATGTTTCTCAGTGAATTTGGTGATGCTATTTATCTTAAATTGGAATGGTAGTTTAATGGGTGGTCTGTTGTTATTTCCAAGATAATAATTATTAAAGAATTATGTAAGTATAAGTCAAAGACATACCTTTGCTATTCACAAGTTAAATATATCTGATTTCACAGAAAAAAGTTTGGTAACCTCATAGTATGCACCTTTGTACTAATAATCACTCATCCAAATCACAGAGGAATCCAGAAAGTATTTCAAATGGTGGCAACAGTTCAGACCTTGCCACTCAAAACAAATTATATTTTTTAAATTCTTTGTTAATTGTTGGATTGAAATAAAAAATACATGTATTTATAATGGAAAACCCCCTTTGGATGTCATGCACATGATCAATGTAGTAATTGTTATAGAGTAAAATTATTAAAAAATTTTGGCTTTTGAGGTCTCATGCCATTGGCCCAGTATATTTGAAAATGATGAATACAAGTTGTTTTGAAATTGCTACAAAATTGATTTGAATAGTGACTTTTCATTGTAACTATCAATTTAAATGTTACCTTAAAAATCAGGATCAGTTAAATCAGGTAGCAGAGTTTGCAGTTATACCTACTAAACATGTATCACATTTAACATTGTTTGAAGGAACTATATTTTGATAAAAATAAGAAATGTGAAGAAAATAATGCCCCATATTTTTTTGTATCTGTGAGTTGTTTAATGAATCATTCAATTAAATTCTGACATGTACTGTTTAACTTCTCTCATTATTCTTCACTACATAGTAACATTTTTAGGTAACAAGACTGACCAAAATAAAGAAAGTCATAATTCAAAGACTTTTTTTTTTGTTACTGATATTAGATATTCCTAAAAAAAAATGCACATCATCGCTCACACACACAAACCCACATATCTCAGTTATATTTGTTTTTCAGGAGAGCTAAAAAAAATTTAGAAACTTATGTCATTGTTTGGAGACCAGTGACCTATCCACAATTCCAGCAGAAATGTTTTCCTAAATCCCATGAAGTGATTCACATTGTCCGAGAGTGGAGTTCCCAATGGGCCCACTAGAAATGTTATGTAATCTAGCATGTACCTTGCTTTATATCAATATGCACTGTGAATAAGTGGTTAAGTCAAAATGGAGCCAAAACAAGTAATAGCTAATAATAAGTAGGGAGACATTTTCTACGTTATGTATAATTAGCCGATTTGTAGCACAACTTGGCAATATGTTGACTTGAAACATACTCGTTGAGATGCTTTTCTGCTTATGAATATTGAGAATTCAGACTTGGCTACTATCAATAGTTAAGCCTACTAAACCAAATATGCACAGTTAATTCAAATCAGAGAGCAACTATCTACATAAAGTTGATCAATTAATTACTTCCAGTGAAACATGATGAAGTTGAGTTAACAATTTATGAACAAATTGTATTGAAACTAAAGTAAAAAAAAGTAAATTCTTCATACTGGAAATGTCGGTACCTGTAATTTCTTACACATAAACCTAACCACAAATTCTTAATACTTATGAATAAGATTTTGTGATTGTGCTTGGTGAATACCAACAATATCTCACAGAGTTGTGACCCCAGAAGAATTAAGGAGTGTGAAATTACAGATCTTGTCTTTTCCATTTCATGAAAGCCATTTTCCCCAGAATCAGAGTAATTATAAAAATGTGTCTGCAAGTTTGTTTACATGTTCAGTTTGCACAAAGAAAATCAGGAAAATCCTTTTTGTTTAATACTTTACATGCAATGTTTTTATGAATAGAATTTGCATTTAAACGCCCTAAACAATACACATGCCATAGATGAAATCTCTTTGACATCCAAAACAAAGTAGCTATCCAAGGAGAAGGAATTGCATTGTTGCCTCAAACAGATATACTCTATGGGAAGGAGAAATGTGGTTATGAAAAGGTTACCATTTACACAACAAGAATTAAACAACTAGTGCACTACATTTACTTGACAATATTTTGCTACACTATAGTTGTATGACAAATGCACTGTATTTGAAACAGCCTTTGTAAATGACTTACAATAATGCCAGCTAATACACTATCTAGCAAAATATGTTCTATAATTGGCAATTGTGGACATTTAATTTAATAGCACGTAAACTACAGAGGCCACTAGACATGAGGGACAAAACCAAAGGAACATGAGCAGCAAATGAAATTGCCTCTTGTCTGTATCATTTTATATTAAACTTGCTTGATGAAATACAATAAGTTTCGTTAAACTTATACATGTTGTGGACACAAAAATAATTTTGTGGCGTATGTTTCTCTATACAACCACTCAAAAGCCAACCTTAAAACAAAGTAACCACATATCTATAGTAAGTGGTCTCACACCTGTGGAATGGAACCTGGACTATTCTGTGATAGAAAGGAAGAAAAACAACATGAAAATCAATCATCTGAATGATTATATTCAGTTGGTGAGAAATACCAAGCATAAAAATCCTTTCAACATGGTGATTATAAAAAGATATATTATTAATTTAAAATTTTAGTTTTTTAACCAAAATAAATGGACTGTATGTAATTAAAAATTATGATAAAGACAAATCTTTGCTGAATCCAGTACAGTAGCTGCAGTGGCAGATGGGAGAGGGCAAATTTCTTTTAAACAGTCGTTAAGTAAATCAGACAGTGAATTTAAAACAAAATACAAAAAATATCAGTCCTTTACAAAATGTATGAAATGATCATTTATGAATACCAATCAGAAAAAATAAATATATCATAACTCTCCGGCCATTGATGAATGCCTTTTACTTGATTTTAACTTGAATTTTAAAACAAAAGAACTTCTTAGAGACTCTGATCAGGACAAGTAGGATTGACACCATGAAAATTATAATCATATAAAAGGTATCAATTATATTCAAATAAATACAATTCAAAAATGACTTATCATGTTATACACGTTTCACTTACTTTATCTTTCTGTGTTTCTCTGATTTTTTCTTATTGTATTATTTCTGTTTGTTTTTCTTAAATAAAACTGCAAATTGAAATATTTCTACTCTCTTTTTATTTCTAAACCTCCTAAATGAATAACAATAATGATAAAGATAACAATAACAATATAAACAACAACATGGGTGCATGATTGGTTGAGTCTTTGCCCAAACACTGATGAGCAATTGGTCAACACTAATATCTCGTTACTGGGAACAGGAATTGAATAGTGGTGAGAAGTTGCCAACATTTGAGTACATTTTACCAAAAATTATCAATTTAATACAAAATCCTGATTTTACACAACAGTGTTCAAATCTAGTCAAATTCTTGGTATGTTTTAAAATGTTTCTCATTACAAAAACTTTATTTTATGGTTTAAATACGGCCATCACCAGTAATTGTTTTATCAAATCTCTTTTAAATATTGGAGTTATATTAAACAATGCAAGAGCAAAAATAGCCAGAGGCAACCTTAAATACACTATTTTTGATATACTTCTTAAGGTACAGATTGTCATTCAATTTCTTTAGTAATTTAACATACAGGTAAGGTCCAAACACTTTATTGACAATCAACTTGTTTTTATTTTTATTAACTACATACTACAATACATTACATAATGTTCTGGTGTTTGGCCTGTTCCACATTCATCCCCCTATTCTACATTTGTCTGCAATCAGTTGAAAAAAACAAAGACTACGTAGATTACTACCTACTCGAATGGAGTAAACGAATAGTTTTTTAAATCTAAACAATAATATGACATGGAAACAAGAGGTCCCGTTAAGTTAAAAATTAGAAATGTATAAACATCTGAAGAAGGAGAAAAACAAATCCCCAAAACATTATGTAATGTAATGATATATAGTTAATGAAAACAAAAACAAGTTGATAAGGTGATTGGACCTTACTTATATGTTAAATTACTTCAATATACTAATTCTCGTAACTGAATACACATGATTTTATTTTTATTACCTACTAAAAACAAAGGCACTTGTTTCATTTCCCAATGTTTGGGAATAAAAGAGTAGCAGGAACACAATAGGGGGAAGAGCAGAGGATTTTAAAAGAAAGAATAGATGAAAGGGCAGGAAAATACAGAAAGGAATAGAAAGCAGAAAGGAAGGGAAATGGAAGAATATGAAATTAATAGGGAAATTACTGTGGAACAAAGTTAATAGGGAATGGATGAAGTCTCTGAAATTAGCTTTGCATATTTTCTTCAGTCCATATCCAGTATCAGAAGATTATTGAAATCACACTGTGGGAAAAATGAATTCTTTGTCTAAATATTGAATTCAGTTTAGCAACAGCCTCTCTAATGAGAGTTTTGATGTTTTTGAATTATTCCTATTTCTGCCTCTATTTTCCTTCCCTTTCTCTCATTCTCTCTTTACCACCATCCTCTCCCCCTGCCATTTCCCCTAATTACAGGGAGTGAAACATCTGCCTGTTTTTCTACATCTGAGATGACAGATACTAGCCTTCAGTTCATTATGAACACTGTTTTGTTAAAAAATGTACATTAGACAATTATCTAACAACTTAGAAACAACCTAAATTAGTTTATCATCATTCAATTTGTTTCTCGCAGACTTTTAATGTACTATATCTACTGTAATAATTCCCCTCCCTTATCATGAGGAAGGAAGGATTAATAATTAAATTTGCCCTGTCTTTCTGATTTTGTGGAATGCGGAAAGGAGTAAGGCATGCATTATAAGAAGAAAGATTTTCCTTTGATTCTAATTACTTTATAATATTAAATAAATGTAGACCAAGTCAGAAGGCCTTGCGGGGGCTTGCTCCCACGTATATTGGCGGCCCTTGCCACCGGCGCGCCGCGGCAGCAGCGACGGTCGTAGCGACAGGTAGTAATACTATGGCTTGCGATAAATGGCAAGAGCAATTCATGTGAGTATGGAATAGAAAATTAGAATCAAATGTCTATAAACTATGTTCTTGGTTTTATTTGATTGTGCCCGTTGGTTCTCTCTATTTTCAAACTTTAATATCTGGCATGGTTGAATAACTCTCAGTTTTTAACCATATTTGTTTACTACACGGTTACCTTTGTTAATTTATGTTATGTGTAATTAATTAATATGGAATGTGTATTGATTTATTTATTAGGTTTTAGTTGTTTGTACTCATTGGTATTCTCCAATTTCGTATTCGAATGTCTTACGTGGTTGCATAACTACGAAGTTCTTAAATAATTTATTTCATAAGTGGCAAGAGCAATTAATTTGTGTATAGAGTCATAAATTAGTTTCAAAAATGTGTTTACAAACTATGTTCTTGGTTTTATTTGATTGTCCTCGTTGGTACTCTCTATTTTCCAGTTTGAATATCTGGCTTGGTTCCATAACTCTGACGCAGTATTAACAATCTTCGTACGTGGTTGCATAACTATGAAGTTTTAAAATTATTTATTTCACAAATGACAAGAGCAATTAATTTGTGTATAGAGTAATACATTAGTATCAAATACCTATAAACTATGTTTTTAGTTTTATTTGATTGTGCTCGTTGGTTTTCTCTATTTTCGAATTTGAATATCTGGTATTGTTGAATAACTCTCAGTTTTTAGCAATAATTATATACTACACGGTCACCATTATAAATTTATCTTAGGTGTAATAAATTAATATGGAATGTGTATTTATTTATTTATTTATTTGTTTATTTATTTATTTATTTATTTATTTATTTATTTATTTATTTATTTATTTATTTATTTATTTATTTATTTATTTATTTATTTATTTATTTATTTATTTATTTATTTATTGGTATTCTCCAATTTTGTTTTTGAATGTCTTACGTTGTTGCATAATTACAAATTTTAAAAAATAATTTATTGCATAAATGGCAGGAACAATTAATTCGTATATAAAATAAAAGATATTATCAAATATTTTATAACTATGTTCTTGGTTGTGCTCGTTGGTTCTTTCTATTTTCGAATTTGAATATTTGGTATCGTTGGATAACTTTAGTTCAGATTTAATAATCTTTATTTAATACACGGCCACGTTTATATATTTATCTTTGGTGAAATATATTAAAACGGAATGTGTATTAAAATATATAGGAGGTTTTAGTAGTTAGTACCCATTGGTATTGTCCAATATCCTTTTCGATTGTAGCACGTGGTTGCATAGCTATGGCGTGTTTTAAAATTATTTATTTCATAAATAGCTGGAACAATTAATTTCTGTTTAGAATAATAACTTAGTGTCAAGCGTTTGTTATTTAATGATATTTGTTTCATTTGATTGTGCATGTTTGTTCTCTCTAAATTGGATTATTTTCTATTATTTTCGGTGTTGCGTCATGCCCGCTGACATTGACATTAATGATTTTCGGCCAAAAATAATGATAATTAATTCCAAATTGTGGCAATTAATTAGCAATAAATGATTTGAGGGTTTCCGTTGAGTTACGTCTCGAATTTAACTTATGTGTGTGCTGGCGTCGCGTCAAGCTAGCACACATCCGTTTTCTTCACGAAAATACGTGGCAATTCATTCCAAATTGTGGCAATTAATTAGCAATAAATTATTTGACATGTTTTGTTGTTGTGTGCTGACTGGCTGTTCTAGCTTGACGCGCCTCCTAAGCTCTTGAATGGGAAAAACACAGAAACAGGAAAGTTGCTGCAGCTTATGACCTGACGGTCGCCTCCCTCTGCTGTCACGTGCCAAGTTCCGCTGTCTTGAAAGGTGGCAAAGACACGCGGTGGCCAAATTACGAAAACAAGAACAAGTGCTCACAGGCATGGGTTTCGTAATTATTTATTACAAAATGCTTTTACCAATTTACTTAATATTCCATCTTCCATTAACACTCTGAACAACTGATTTCATTTGATGCTGTCAAAGGCTTATTTATACAATCAATGAAAACTACATATAAATCAGTGTTATAATCATAACATTTTTACATTATTTGTCTAATTATAAATATCTGGTCTGTTGTTTCTCTACCTTTCTGGAATCCACATTGATACTCCTTGAGAATATTTTCAGTGAAGTCGTTTACTGCCTTCTGAAATAAACTAGAAAATATCTCATATACAGTGTTCAAGAGTATAATGCCTCATTAGATTTTACAATTGACCTCGTCTCCTTTCTTACAAATAGAACATATAAGTCCGCTTTTCCATTTACATTGTATTTTATTTAATTCCCAAGTCTTACGTTTCATTGTGTATAATGCCTTCATCAAATTCCTCTCCACCAGCTTTTATCAATTTCTCAGGTATTTAATCTTCTCTAGACACTTTCCCATTCTTGAGCATTTTCACAACCTCCCATCTCTCTTCTATTGTTGGTGCTTCTATGTCAGTTTTAGGTTCTCCATTATGATCTTCTGATAGTTCTCTACAGTTTATTATTAATCTTAAATCAATCAATATAAGGCATGACTTCTATTCAGAGACTCCAGCCACAAAAACCTTTATACGCATCCATCCACATATACATTCACAGCTGAAAATGATTTAGATGAACAAGTTAACCATTTAACTTATTAAATTATAAAATGAAAGGTGGTCCAAAATTTTTCCAATTTTTATTTTAACAGATATTATTTGTTTACTATGAATAGAAGTATCTGACAACAATCATTTTTAACATTTTAAGATGTAACTAGAGAGTTTTAAGTAATACTTATTTTTAAAGCTTGAATATATTCATTTAAGTTTGTATATATTCATGAGTACATAGGAATAGCCGAAAAATTAATAATTATTATTTTTTAATATGTAAGAGTATTTATTTAATATCAAAACTAGTATATTATGTGTGTTATTGGGTTTGATAGTTATAAACAAGGGTTCCACCCCGACATATAGAATACCTGGATTCGGAAACTCTATCCTAGACATCACACACATGTAGGAAAAATTTGCGGCTAAGGAACGAGGTTGGCAATTCATCGAGGATTACACTGGTAGTGACCACCAATAATTATTATATCAGACATGTGATTACGAGAGATAGAAAAGAGAGTAGAGCTCTTGGAGTGATACGGGTCTTCAGTCATGCGGGTACCCAGGAACCGTATATGTGGGTATTGTAACGGGTCAAACCACCCGCATTTAAACGGGTACCCGTATAATACGGGTCGACCGTACAATACTGGTCGCGGGTGTTTTTGATACACGAACAAAAGGGATTCTGTCGTCCATTTCGTTCAGTCTTCCATTTCGTGCATTTCGTCCTTTCCGTCCTTTTTATCCTGTCGCCCATTTCGTCCTGCCGTCCGTTTCATCCTTTCCATCAACTTCGCCCTAGCGTCAACTTCGTCCTGTCGTCAATTTCGTCCTTTCGTCGATTTCATTCCCGTCCATTTCGTTCTGTCGTCCTATTTCGTCCAGTCATCCATTTCGCCCATTTCCTCATTTTATTCGTTTCGTCCCGCCGTCCATTTCGTCCCGTCGACCATTTCGTCTCGTTGTCCATTCCGTCCAATGCGTCCTTTCCGTCCAATTCGTTCTTTCCGTCCAATTCGAGCTTTCCGTCAAATTCGCCCTTTCTATCCGATTTGTCCTTTCCATTCAATCCGTCCAATTCGTCCTTACCGCCCAAGTCGTCCTTTCCGTCCAAGTCGTTCTTTCCGTCCAAGACGTCCTTTCCGTCCAAGTCGTCCTGCCATCCTTTCTTCTATTTTATTTTCGTCCATTTCGTCCTTTCCATCCAATTCGTCCATTTCGTCTTATCGTCCTTTCTTCCCTTTCGTCCTTTCTTCCATTTCATCCTTTCGTCATTTCCGTCCTTTTGTTCATTTATCCCTGCCGTATTTTTCGTCCATTTCGTTCTTTTTATCCATTTTGTCCATTTCTTCCTTTTCGTCCATTTCGTCATTTCCGACCGTTTCGGCCTGTCGTCCTTTTGGTCCCTTTTGAAAAGAATTTGTATAATTGCTTAAACAGAAATAACAATTTAGATCAGACCCGTGACTCCGTATCATAAGGCCGACCCGTATTTTACAGGTGACCCGTATAATACGGGTGCCCGTATGAATGCGGGTGGGTTGGACCCGCACTTTTCTGAGATGGGCGGGCGGGTTTACGGGTCTGCGGGTATTAAGAGCTCTACGAGAGAGACACGCTCACCTCACCAAACAGTACAAACAATGGAACACCGCGCAAATGGACAAAGGAAGGCTTCAAAGTGGGATCCAGAGCGGTCTGGGGTTTATTCCAAAACCGCCAGTAGGGTCGCCGACAGGGCACACACAGACACCCTCGTAGAGGCAACCATGAGCCTCATTACCAAAGCATGTGACGCCTCTATGCCCATTATAAGAGAGGAAACGGAAAACGTCCGGCCTATTGGTGGACGGAAGAAATAGCAGAATTAGGGGAAAATTGCCTTAGACTAGGCAGAAAAGCACAGTGAGCGCATAAAACAATAAACTCTGCAGAGTTTTTAGAGCTCTCAACGGAGCACAAAGCTGCAACTAAAACTGCAGCACTGATCAGGCTAATGGCTAAAGTAAACGAAAGGCCCCAACCCCAAGTAATGCGAAAGCGGTTCCAGGTTGGGGTCAGAAAAAGAAACAGGTGGTTATTTTTAGTGCGGTCGCCTAGCATGAGGGAATACCACACTGTTGAGGAAACGGTTTTGCTCTCCATCTTTTGAATTTTTTTATCCTCCTGCGCCCCTCCCCAAGAAATTGAATTAGAATTTATTTACCATCAAAAACGCATTACAGTGTACAGAATATACAACAAAAATCAAACAAAAACCAAATAAACAAAACCACCTTCGCACATAACAACAACAATGGCCTGTGTGCAATTGCATAGGAGTACCTTTATCTTTACCTTTAATGAACAGAGAAATAGTAAAAGAAGCTGAGTTTGGTGAATAAAATACAACTACTCTCTCCCCTAGGTTGTCACTTCTGGTGGAGAATCGCAGACGACCACCCGGACCCTGAGTCTCGCGGCGCCGCTCACGTCGTTAGCCTGAAGGTGCAAGCAGTCAGAAGGCGATGCTAAGCTCCTGGTGGCCGGGCAACTGACCTATGGCGCGTCGACCTTGGAGCAGGATTGGGCGAAGGATGCTTTTCGGAGTTCTCCGGATCCCACTTTAAAGTCCGGCGGGAACTAGTTACCATCCGTCAGGTTGCTTCGGTACCGGCGTTACCCTCGTCGTGAGCTGGCGGTAAGCAATGGGGAGACGGGATGGGGGCTCCGAGCCGCCTGGGCCTTAGCCCAGTGACCCGATACTCTGGGCAAAGGGGAGGGAACTTGTTTCCGGAGCATGTGAATGGCGCATTGTCGAGACTCCGGTACTAGCCTGGAAAGCTAGGAGCTCTGAGCTAGCAGGGCGGCCCCCACACAGGCATTGTATGGGGAAGTTGCCGTGACGGTAAACTGGGTTCCGGCTTGGTCCGGCCATCAGCCTGTCGGCGTTAACGTGTCGGCGGGGTGCGGATAAAAGCCCAAGAAGCATAGGTGCCCACCCCGGGGACTTGTCCCCCTGATGAAGTGTATGAATGTGGAGGTGGTAGACCACACAGGTCTCTATTTAATGCCAATGAAGTGTTATAAATATGTATTCCAGAATTCCTAATTTTATCATTATAGATCTAGTGAGTTCTTGGCTAGTGTCAGAATCATATATTCTTACTATTTAGTCACAATAATCAAGAGCACTTTTGTAAATATTTGTTTCCATCTTCTTTTGCTTATACAATAATTTTAGTAGACCTACATATGTAATAGTAGAAATGGAACCACCAAGCTCCTGAAAGTACTTATGATGATTATGGTTTTATGGAGAAAATTGTTTTTTTTAAATCATATTTAAAAATAATGAACCATATTGAACTTAATACAATGACAAACTGATATTTCCAGATGGAAAGGAAATTCAAGGAATGTGAAAAAAAGAAGAGTTCATAATTGATCACTAATGAAAATACCTGTGTAAAATGAATACTTAAAGGAACATTTGATTCAAAACAGGCTTAAGGAAAAACATACACAGGTCATATTTAGAAAGCAAAAATACATTTTTGTTATAGTATTAGGTTTAATTTAGACTATTGTAAAATTCCCATTATTATCATTATCATCAGCAATTATTGCCTACTTTCTTCCTGCCTGTTTCGATAGGCAAGTTCATCCCATTCTCTTTATGTGGTCTTGCCATTTCTCTTAGTATTTTATTAATTTTTGAATAATCTTGTTTTTAAGTTTCTTTCTTATTTCTTCATTTCAAATTTTATTTCTTCTTTTTACCTATAATCCTTTTCTAATTTTAATATTTCATAAGAAACAATGAAGAAAAAATTAAAATTTTAGTAATTACTTTAAATGACAATATTCTATAATTGATATCAAAGCATCACTTATCCTAGACACCTCACATTAGCTACTGTCAATTTCATCCAGCTTAAGTTCAAAGAATGATTTAAAGCTATTTCAACTTTAGACTTTACCCACCTTCTATGGATGAAGTGAACATTAACCAGCTAATTTGGGAATTAATCAGATTTGTATGTTAATATTTATATGCAGTAAGGTAGTGCGAGGTAACGTTGCCAAGGGGGGAAACATTGCCTCAACTTCAAAAAACTGAAATAGTGTGGTCTGTATCGTAAATTTATTTGCTGGATGTGTTCCCATTGTTAGCTACGTCTCTTAGAAATATTATATACAACCATTGTTTGCATTTGCTTACAGTTGTAACCAGTGGCCACAAGTGTGTGTGGTGTGTTGTGACATAGTCTCATAGTTAAATTGGGTTATCAATGTATAATGTGTCAAAAACTCTCAAAAAACAAAGACAATGCAAATCAACTAAATTTGTTCTATAGCATATTTGTGTGTTTTTGTTACCTATCCACCTCTCACACATTTAAACACTGCCACACACATTGAAATAATTGGAGGTGCCAATGTTTGATATCTGCAGAGTAGCATTGCCACTTTGCCTGCTTTAAAAAAAATCAAATAATGGAAGCTGTGACAATACTTTGAATAAACATTATACTCTTTTGACTGATTATATTGATGAAAATAATGATAGTGAAGATTAATGCAACAAAGCAGAACTTTAAAACAAATAAAGATGTGGCAATGTTACTTCCCTTACCTTAATACCTCAAGTAATAATAAATTAATCTTAAGTCAAGTTAACTCTTGATTCTCAGAATTGATTTTCTATAAGACCAGTTTTCGCAGCAATGTAAGATAATCCATCGGCCTTGGTAAATCAAGTTCAGATATCAACTGAGAATTAACAGTGGAATAATATTAAATTATTTTAATTCTGGTTCATTAAAAAATGTTTATTTTCATTTATTTATTTATTTATTTTTATTTATTTTATTTTACGTCAAAACAGTTAAAAACTGTGTGTGGCGTGCTAGTACAAGGAGAAGTGAATTCTGTGCACATTTTCATAATTTTGTGATCCCTGCCTAAGACATATACTACTTTAATATTGAATACAGAAAGAAATTAACTTTTTTGGAAGGATTGTTAACAAAATATTCACTCCGATGAATTAAATCTATTTTCTAGGGTAAATCAGCTATAACTTTGGTCTCTTATCACTCATTATGTTCAGAAAAACATAGCTAAACAATGATAAAAATTTAAATAAAACTCTCTTTAATGTGCAAGGAATACTTGCCATGTACACTTAAAATAAGAAAGGGTTGATTTTGTAGGTTAATTTGTGAAAAAGGAAGATTGATTTTCCTAAGTTCTTATTTACAATGATAGTTAATTATTTTCCATTGCTTGATTCATTAAAGAAGTTATTAATTTCAAAGAACACAAACAATACTAAACCAACATAAATGTGTCTCACTAACAATTATTTTGACAGTTTTGCATTTGTAATTCTGCCATCAGTTAGAGAAATTAAAATAAATTTTATTTCCATTTTAACCAACTTTGAAAGGAGGAGATCATACAATTCTGCATATTTTTTTAAAGTTTGTTGAGCCATAACATTCACAAATGTTTTCCAATTTAAAATATTCTTTCTTTGTCTTAGAGAGTACAACCTCCTGTTGATTCATTAGCAAATTTAATAATGGGATTCAAAGAATATCATAATGTATAATAAAGTAGTGCAATACTTTTACAATGCAATCTACACTAGCATATAAACCATTAGCATGAATTTTTCCTTGGACATTCTTGAATTGATATAGCTTAATTTGAGGCCCTACAAATTTTAAAGAAATATTTTTATTTTAAGAGATTTCATTTGAAGCCCCAGTATATATTCAAAATTTTCTCTGCTCTAGCTCTTTGTGTTAATGTTTTACTTAAATAGATAAAAGTGCACTTATGAATATGGTTAAAAATTCCATATATTAATTCCTATAAATTTTCAAAAAATTTCAGAAGTTTCAACTTTTTTTAAAATCTCTCCTACACTTTCATTTTTGAAGCTAAATATACCCAGAGAGGTGGCTCAGGGCATCAACTGATGTCATTGCAGTGCCTCTGACCAGAAAGTCCTGGTTTCAACTACTGACTGTGATAGGATTTTCAACACTAGCTAGATAGCTAGGTCAAGATCCGTCACTGCCTGGAGGAGAATTCTAGCACCCGACTGCACTGGTTGGTACTTTTCTGTGGTTTCCTTGATCAACACCAGGTGAATGTCGGAGCAGTACCCTAACAAATAAATAACATACCGCGCACGATCTTTCCATGTCCTATCCTCATGCCTTACACACACACACACACACACACACACCTTACACACAAACACTTACATGCACTATACTAATTCACCTGCTGGGAGACCAGTTGTGAGCTTAGAGCTTGTCCCGGCTGGGGCGGGAGAAAACTGGTTGGGAAAAAACCCTCTAACCAACAGGTAGGTCAGCTGGACGTCACCATCTAATGGGGTAAGATCACCGCCACCTCCTAAGGAAAAAAAAAGGGTGCCCTACACTTACAGGACTAATGACCTTACTGAAATCACTAATCAATCAATTGAGGTAATTATTGTTTTCTTTAAACAATCTATTCATCAACATTAGCATTTTAACATTTCAACTCTATTTCTCCATTTCTAACGTGGACTCTGTTTGGGGTCAGTTTTGACCCCTTATGCTTCACCCAATATTTACCTGCATTTCATGCACGGATGCTATTTGGAATTTTCAACTAAGAAAATGATGCTATTTATTTACTATATTGTACTAAAAAAACAAAGAATAATATTTCCAGAAAAACATTCTAGGATATCCTCATAACTGTACATAAGTGTCCACCATACCAGCAGGAGAATGATACAGGGCTACTATCTCATAATAGACAAATATGCCAGACTGTCATTCAGAAACAACAACATAACATTATAAATGGAAATTAAAAACATTTTTGGAATTTTTTTAATAATTTAGATGTGTAACATGAAATTTACATGGGAGCATTTCTGACCCCCACCACATAAAAATCAAATTACTTCAAACCAAGAGAACTTAAAAAACTGAAACATTTACAATTCATATAAAACAGCACATAAATAGCATACCTAAAAGCATAAGTTCATGTGAATAATTTTCATTGTTGCAAAACATTACATGTGTCTGGGGTCAGAAAAGACCCCAAACAGAGCCTTAGGGTTAAATGATTTCTGGGTCCAGTTTTCAAGATTCTTGTAGTTTTCATGCAATTTTTAATCAAATCAGGTCAAAAAACTTGGTGGCAAAAACAATCTTAATGATTATATGAATTGTGAAATGAAATATGAAAATACATAAGAAGATTATGAATAATTAAAAAGAAAATTACGTATGCAATTTAATGTACTACCTTTTTCAAACATTGTGGAACCAATTCACAGCAAATGACTTAAATTGAATAATGAAATTAATACACAGTTCAACAATTTTTACCGACTAGACCCTTACCCCTGTCACAAAAGTATTTATGTATTATGGATGCAGTGTATTTTTAGTACTTTCATGAATTAGCACTGACAGAGAAATTGGGGAATACCATTGGAGGATCCAAGTTCTTTAGGACTATTCAGGAGAAAGTTTATTTGTACAGTTACACAATTGAAAGCTACAACAATACACAAAACAGTTATGTGCAGCGACTTAATCATTCATTTTTACTTCATTTCTGTAATCAAGACTGATCATTTGCTTCCTTCTTTCGTCATACTGACAAATTGAGATTATACACAGATTTGCAATAGTATCTCCCAATATTTCTTAGATAAAAAATAAATAAAAACACTAAGAGGTACCTCACAGTTTTCAAAATCTTTAAAGAATGAATTAAAGGATTTGAGTTCCATTAATTACTTCAACTGAATTAATAAAGTTCATTAGAAATATTTTGTTGTGAGAGGCAAAACTGAATGTACTTTTAACAAATCCATTTAACAAGGAATCCATTTAAACTGAATTACATAGTACATATCAAAGTGACTTATTTGGTGTGCTTCACTAACAACAAAAATTAAATGAAGTTCATCAGGGGTAAACATTTTGTTTCAAACAGCATTAGTCAACAAACTACTACAAGCATAAAGTATAGAAACACAATCAATAATTGCAGACTAAATTAAGTTCATCATTTCACAAATGTAATAACATGAACACAAATTAGTATCTTCCTGAAAACCAACTAATGCCAATTGTATGGCGAATGTCTGTGTTCATGAAACACATTGCAGTGAACAAAATGAACTCAAGAACACCAATGCCAGAAAATTCGTTTTTCTTCTACATTACAAACTTCAATGGATAACCAGTTTTATGAACTTCCACAAATAGATAAATGTTTAAAGAACTCAAAATGCTACAAAGAAATTGATGGGCTCCCATTTTTTAAATGTTCTCATCAGTTAGTCAGTTCAAATAATATATAACATCTAAAACTTCTTTCCGCCGCACAAATGTCATTATCTGAACACACATCGATAATTCAACACATAACACACTGATTAATGGAAACAGGACAATTTGAGAAGGGTTCACAATGATGCCACAGACGCGCAATCTGCCTCCTGCATCTCTGAGCACGATTTTCTTCATTTGGTGAAGTTCCTCCAAACTCTGATAATTGCAACTATTCACATGTGTCCACTATCGTAGTATGGGAATAATTATCAAGAGGCTTGTGCACGTTCATCCATACACACATTTCTAGTCGCTCATTCATCTAGTACACAGATAGCGTCATATTTTGACGTGGCCTATCAACACTTCTGAATGTATTATATTTTGGTTCTGGTTGATTTCGCATCCAACTTCTGTGATTCCAAGTTCTGTTGTTCACTCCAGCTACTTCTTTTCGGCCTGTTAGTGACTACAGGACTTGTCCTATTTAGTCAGAATCCAGCACCACTTGCACCACACTGCCCTCAGTTCTGTTTCATACGCTTACAGGGGGGTTCAATAGGGAGATTCTCTTGTGATGCAAGGACACGAAAGGCATCAGCAGTAAGATGAGGATGGGAAAATATCATTGATTTCCACCCTGATGTGTCCATTACTTCTGTTACATGTGTATTAATGAACTTTATGGTTTGTGCTTTTAGTTGATCAGCTTTGTGAAGATCTGCTAAACTTAAATATTCCGCAGCTTTTTTTATACACAAGTTGTTACATAATGCCTCTTCGCACATTACCTTTAGCCTCTCAAGTGCATACTTGTCAGCAGCTGCTAAAAGGTCATCAGCCATCTTTTCCAAGTTGTCTGCTTTACCCGTGTAAATGAAACGAAGCATTTCACGAAAAACTTCATGAAACATGTCTGATAATTCCACTCTGATGTGTTTGCGCTCTTCCATTTCATGTTCAAACATTGCAGCAAACACAGGACTCCTACCTGCTAGAATTGCTTTGTGAGCTTGGAATTCTATACCACTTACAGAAAGAGTAACATCACTGAATTTTTGATTTTCAAAGAGCATTCCTATATCATCAGATAATCCACATTCTGGAACATTGACCTGCGCAGCATTTGACTGGCCGAAAATATTAACACTGTCTGCAACAACACTCACTTGGCAAAGTAATGTTAATGTGTCATTAGGTAAAAATCTATTAGCTGCATCTAGAATGAAATCTCTGCGGATAAATTTCTTGAACCCCCAGTCTCTGCCTTGCACAAACCGGTAAGCCCTGTTGCTCTCCAATGCTTTGGTTTCCTTTGGGTTGTCGTTGATAATTAACATTTTAAATGCTGCATGCACTTCTGATTTATTGCATGAAACTAACGATAGATATAAAGATATGTAGCCTTTACTTCCTCTATTTAATCCATGTGGAAATACACGCAAACACCATTTTAGCTCATCATTAGCACCAGCAGAAAACGTGGAGGAATTTAACTCTTCGCCCATTTTCTCTCGACAAAAGCTGAAGTTCTTAATTGTCCACATATAATTAAATTTTGTAACTTCTACCTGCGTGTAGCACCAGTTATCGGTGACGGGTGTGTTAATCTCCGATGGCACACGCGACATGGCCATGGCGCCGTTGTTGTGGTTTGAACTCGTGCGGGGCGGCTGCGGCGCGCAGTCACTCACAACCGGCAACCAGCGGCTGTTGCGGCCGGGACGACTCCAGGAGCGGGGACGGTTGTGGTGGTGGCAGCGGCGTTCATCGGAGTGCCGGTGCTGGAAGCACATTATATATATATATATATATATATATATATATATATATATATATATATATATATATATATATATATATATATATATATATTACAATACTTCGCAAGGCCCATGCCCAGGGTCCACGATAGTTCTTAAAAAACTATTTAGTATTAAATATTTTAAGATTTAAAATAAAAACTGTATAAAAAGTGATATATGATTAAACTATACGCAAAAAATTGGCATAACGAAATGATGTGACGCGCATTATAGGATAATATATTTTATAATATGTAATGTTGCAAGTTGATGCGCGACTGTTACTCAGTGATGGTAAGTTTAGTTTTTTTAAACAAAACTTTCTTCTATTTAGTTTGTAGTCTTTTTCAGTGTGATTATAAATCTGTTATTCTTACTGACTTATACATATGTTTCAAGTTTTTGTTTGAATAAAGTTAAATTGAAACACTAAGAAATACTTTCAAAATATTCAACAATTTTTTAAAAAAATGTAAATTGATAGGATTTTCTTTATACTTAAGCATCGAAATTGGAGGGGGGGATCGGTGAAAGTAAGAATAGTGAGCCCCCAAATTAACCTAGGCCCAGGGGCCTCCAATACTCTTAAAACGGCCCTGGGTAACATTGAAGCTAAGAAACTGCGCGTGACGCCATCTTACTATCTTACAACCCGTTTTGAGGCGTTGTACATAATTGCAAGGCAGTTGAATTATATTCTCATATTTCTTTTAGAGTTACTCCTAACAAATTTAACCACTGTCTGATACATGGGTTTAATTTTAAGCATTTAAAGAGTTCTTTTGTGGATGATATTCGAAATATTTCTCTGTATTCGAAACCATTGCCCCTCTATAAACTTAAATGCTTTCTATGTAATACCTGATATATTACACATTTTTGAGAGGTTCACAAACAACTTAGAATTTGTTGGAGCTAACTTAATTAGTTCAAGCATTAAATAGTTAATGGTTAAATAATTAATAGTTAATGAAGATTACATGTATGGTACAGTTTACGATTGGAAGCAATATCATTTATACGAATTCCTTAAAGCAAATTTAACAAATAAATCCCATGTAAAACTTCACTTTTCTCATCTCTGTGTGCTGAATGAAAAAATATAGCATGCAGTAATTCTACTTGTTGGTTGTAACATGATTAAATTCGTTATTTCCTACCTGCTACCTGATGAAGCGTAATTGAAGACCTCCATTCCAAACACCACTTGAGTCATTTTTTGCATTTTTCAGTTTGTTTAACAGAATGAATGGTAACACTGAGGTTATTAACTGTTCTGTCGTAACATGCAAAATTCTCCTTAGTCACGTTTACATTAAATCCACTTTTAAAAAATTCAAATTAATGAAGACTATAAACAGTAAAGATTTTTTCCTTTCTCCTGAAAAAGTAAGAAATATGACTTAAGTGGTGTTTGGAATGGACAGTGCTTTCTAACTGATCTTTTCATTTTGCAGAATAAAAGTATTGCGGTTAGCAAAAATAAATTAAGATCAAGCAAAAAATATACTTTAAGTACTATAAGGCTATTTTGGCAAAGCTACTCGTACAAGTGAAGTCAAAAGTTACGCGCGCCACCTTTTTAACTTCTCCCGCTTGGTTTCACTTATAGACAGTGTTGCCAGGTGGTCGAAAGCATTTCCCACTAGATAGCGCTGCGAAAACCACCAAAACCTAATAAAAAACACCAAATAAAACAATAATATGTCATTTTTAAAATATATGAAGAGGTACGGAAATTAAAGTAATACGAAAAATATTATTAATTGTACATAATGATATTTATATTTTACAGTAAACATCTATATTTGTAATATATAAAAATAAGTACAACTATTTATGAAATAATGTACTCATATTGTATACGTTTCTAAGGAGTTACACACTGTGTACGAGTTACGAAATGTAAGAGGTATCTTTGTCTCGCTCATTGCAATGACCCAAAAACAGTAATACCTCTTTGTAAAAACCTTACTTCAACCTAAATCGTTGTTTACATTTACATTACCTACATCGTTGTTTATTGCTGTGATTCGTTCCTTTTCATAAAATGTATTGTCCTCTTGTACGAATCTTTGATTGTGACAAATAACCGCCCAATTTTAAATGAGGGAATTCATTCAAATGATCTTACACGCCTATAACTGTTTTTAATACGCTTAGTAATACTTGAATAGATATTCCATCAATTATCATAGGGAACTATTTTTACTGTCTCGTATACATACGTATATACGCGAATAATATACGAAGTATAGAGAAAGTTATGTGATGCTGCGGAAAATTGATTTCGAGATTTCAACGGAAATACACGTTTTGGGGTCCAAAAAAGTAGTGTTTTTTCAAAACGTCTGCCTGTTCGTCTGTCGTATGTGAACAAATCTAGCGCCTAAACCACACGTACACTCTTTTCAGAATTGAAGAAACTCCTGTCCATCTGGCTCTAGTTGAAGCTTTGAAAATTTGAAAAATATTCTTTAAAATTTGGGGGTACTTTATATGAGGCTCCCGAACATTTTCAAAATTTTCTCAAATGGGGCTCCATATTTTTTCTTTAAATTTCTTGTAAGAATAGAGTAAAATACACTTATAAAGGCGGCGTAGGTCCGATTTTCACGGTTAACTCCAAATTTTCGAAAATTGCAAAAGTTTCAAATTTTTTGAGTCTTCCTACAACTATAAAATTGAAGACAGATTTTTCCTTCAGATGAAAGTTGTTGCCCGTAAATAGTTCTTTCATAAAGGTCATGAAGACTTTTTTGAAACATTTAGTAATTTTTATGCCATAGACCGTGCAATATTTGCAATTTTAAAAAATGACAAAAAACAAGATTTCCTCAAAAATGGCTCAACATTTTTTCTTTAAATTTTTGGTAGGGTTACTGCCCAACCAACCCTATACGATGACATAAACGTCATATTGCTCTATAATTTCCAAAAATCTAATTCTTTTGACTTGTCTCTCACGTCGGTTATATTTACATTAGAGGCAATTTCTTCACATTGTTATATTTATGAGTGTATGTGCTTTAAATAATGTCAAATAAAGTTTCTCGAAAACTCAACAATTTTCTGTAAAAAGGAGCTCAAAATTCCGACTTTTCAGAAACGCTCAAACGCTATTTTATCAAAAATGGCTCCAATTTTTTTCTTCAAATTTTTCCAATGGATAGTGGTAATTGCAGTGTTTAATATGGCGTGACGTTCATTTTCGTGAATTCTTTTGTTTTTTCAAAAATTACACAAATGTATTTTTTTTAATATCTATCACGCCGTTAATATGCACATATCTATTGGTTTGTATACATTATTACATTTGTTAGTGGAAGTGTTTCAATGGACTTTAAATGAAGTTTTGCGAAAACTCAATAGCAAAACTGTGAAAAATAGCTTCAAATTTCAAATTTACAGTAATTCTGAATTATTATTTTCTTAAAAAGTCATCAAAATTTTCAATAAAATATCTATTCAGGAGGAGGTTTTACTCTTATTTTATATTCCTGAAGTCAGTTTTCAGTTCTACTATTGAGAAACCGAGAAGTTGGGAAAAGTCAAGAAAATGTACTTTCGGTGACGATAGATGGCAGCTAGCCAGAGAATGAAGCAAGACCTTAAATCCAGTCCACACCAAGGAAATTAGAAAATCTACTACGAGAAAATCCGTGTCATTCTGTAGCACATCTAGTTGTGTTTTGTGATACACAAAAGATTTGTTTAATTAAAAACTCAACGAAAACCCCCAACAAACCTCCCAAATAAATTCGCCCCCTAAACATCCACTAAAGACCAAAAAAGCCTTAAATTTAGGAGGGAAACCCCGAGCCTGGCAACACTGCTTTTAGGGTCAGCACTGCCAATCTAATTCTATACATCTGCGGCTGAACGGTGCCACCGCAACCTGCGATGTTGCCGCTCACGTCGCCGTAGCTGCCAAGCGCGGGTGGACAGCCACTGCTAGTTGTAGCCATTTCAGCCATTGTTTTCATGAAATCTATGTCGATGCTTGAGGACAAACTGAACAATCTGGTGAAGTTCCGTGATTCCTTGGACTCATTTCGTGAGAGAGCAGAGACGTTTTTCAAAGCCCTTGAGCAGAGGCTAGATAATTTGGAGGCTGTAAATGAGAAAAACTAGTAGTGCTACAACAGCACGTACAGTCGACTCCGGTTATAGTGAACTTATGGGGACCAGTATTTTTGGTTCTCTATATTCGAGGTTTACTATATCCGAGGACATCAAAATTATATAGAATTTCTCCATAACGTTTGATTTTATACACAAGAGATACAGCAAAATACATTAACAGCACGAACTGAAAATTTCAATATCCTTATTTGTCCTTGAAAAATCAATTATTTTTACTTGTGTGCTTCGTAATTTTTCATTAGTAATTTCATGAGATCCTTCTCCAGCATTCGTGCCCTCATCATACTTTTTTTAATACATTTGTTGCCTCAACACGACGCAACGCGTCTCCTAACCCCTTGTTGGGTGTTGAACGCTTTTGGAGTAATTCTCCGTTACTGTATATTTTTTTTTTATGTCTGTCATGTCTCGTCGCAGTCAGTCGTCAAGAGGACCGCTAGGTAGCATCTCCGCGTACGCGCCTCCCACCACGCGCTCCTGCGTCACTACCCAGCGGCCAGAATTGGGAAGGAATTAGGAGAGGTAGAGTTTAGGGCACTTCGCAGGGGTTCAACTAGCCCTTCTGAAACAGCCAAATTCGTTTTATTGGAACAAATTTCACATGATATTCGACGGTAATCGAACCCGGACCTCCTTGGTGAAAGGCGAGCGACTTCGCTCTTGATTTTTCCACTTGATTCAGCATTGCCCTCTGTGTCGAAGTATCGCAAAGTAGTCTTGACACCCTTCGATATCTCTTGCATTATTGGATTACCGTCCCACTCTCCGAAAGACTTAACTCGCCAAATAACATACGAGATGCTTTCGGTAGCGGGATGGCGCAAGCGGCTAATGAAACTTACCGCTTTTCCGCGTGGCACGGAAATATCGACAGATTGCGGCAGTCGCGTGCTTCCTGTCGCCTAGGTAAAACTCAACGCGCTTTGTCCCGTGGAATATCAAGCAACACCAAGATTGAAGCTGAAGCAGGCTATCGTGCGTCATCGCCGCCAACTGTTGCCCACGAGGGCATGGCCTTTGTTTCCGCAGTGAAACTGAGTGGCATAAGGTCATCGGTAAGGTGCCCATCCTGGGTCCCCTACCTTCACCTCAGGGGAGACTTCTATTATGACCTTTGGCCGACGATATTTTTTCAAGCTGCCTAGGCAGCTTGAATGTTGGAATTTGTGGCACAGAGGTGATTTATTCTTTTCCAGAAAGGAATTAATTTCCAGGACTATTTCCTACGTTCACTATAGCGTTCACTATTCACTACGTTCCTAAGTTCAGGTTCACTATAATCGAATCTTCTTATGTTTATTTATATTGTAAGTTAAACGGGATCAGTGATTTAAGTTCACGAAAACCGAGGGTTCACTATATCCGAGTTCACTACAACCGGAGTCGACTGTACTTTCTCGCGATTTGTTAATGGCTATGTAATATTATAATATGGCCATTTCTGTCTTACACTTCAACTACCATTTGAAAAATTCTTACGCAAACGAAGCGTGAAAAATACATATATCTTTTAAATTCAAATGTGTATACGAAAACAGCTCTCTGCCGTTGAATTCCGTGTATTCACGTTCTACATAAATAAACCAACGATGCGCGATGCGTATTTTAGCCTTAAATAAAATGATTAGTTTATATTAACGTGAACGAAAGGCGGCCGTCATTATCCTCTTTGGTTATCAGTGCGGCGTTTCAACAATGGGTTGCAACATCAACAATGACCCCTAATTCGTATGGGATACACATTTTGCAAATTAGCGTTTTTGATACCGTTCAAGAACCGCTTGCAAGAAAATGAAAATGGATAGAAAAATATAATAATTAAATATGTTTTTATATTCATCTAAATGTTTCGAATTTTACACGCATTAACTCTTCATTCCCATATCTTATTATGCAAAGCAAAATTATTTATTGATTTTCACATCTCACTCAATTAAAAGCAATTTAAAATAGGTTTTTAATAATTTCCCAAAGATTTCTTTGTAAACGTATAACAGAAGCTCGAATGTAAGAAATGAACAAAGAAATATGAAATAATACACAAATTCTAACTTACGTAGCATCCAACTGCTTGGAATTGCCTCTATTAACGTTTAAGATGCGCAGTAAATTTGGAGCGGGCGACTATGTTTGTCGCCAAGTTACACAAAAATACTCATATTTTCGAAAAATTCAACATGACCTTATTTAGGGATTATTTTCTGGTGAACATATTTCAATAAGCAAAAAATTGTATCTTCACAATTATAGTTGTAGGATGACGCCAAAATTATTTTTTTTCAATTTTTGAAAAATTAAGCATTTCAACGAACATGAGACTTGCACCATTCTCTTAAGCGTTCTTTACCCCATCTAAGTTCCAAATTTAATCCAGAAAGTTTTTGCTGTGTTTAAGAAAAAAGGTTTTAAAGAAAAGAAAAATTGCCTATGTTTGACAAAATTTCTCACATATATTTTCAAAAAATTGAACATAATATTATTTTTAGATCTGTTTTTCATGAATACATGTCATTAAAAAAAGTGTATCTTCCTAATTGTAGTTTTAGGAAGACGCCGAAAAAATTTGAATTTTTGCAATTTTCGAAAAATCAGAGTTTTCAACGAACATGAGATATGCGCCATTCTCTTACACGTCAGTTACAGTATCCAACAACACAATTTAATCAAAAACGGAGCCATTGTTTTGAAAATTTTCAAAATGTCCCAGGGGCTTCATGTAAAGTACTCTCCAAATTAAAATAATGGTTTTAAATTCAAGGGCCGTGACATCAGCGAGGTCGATTGGGGATAACAATTTTGGAGAAAATCGGCTGAAATTTGGAATAACAATTTTGGAAAAATCGTTAGCGTTAGCCGCTAACTGCTAACGTTAGCCACTAGAGTTATTCACAGACAGACGTACAAAGGTTTTGCCGTCAATCGAATTTTCGGTATCAAGACCTACAAAACATGGATTCTGGCTACACCACGTGTTAGAGGATGTTTTTCTTTCTAAATTTAGCATATGGATTTATTCAGTTTTTCGTTCCCAGGGCCCTGTAATAAGAGTTTTTCTGCCGAAAATTCACCGTTTTTTGCGCAGCATTACATCACTTTCTGCCGCGGTAGCGGTAGCGAGAAAGTAAAATGAAAAAAGTTCTCAGGAGCGGATTAACGCATAGGCACAGAAGGCACGGGAAATTGTGTTTAAGGAGTCTCTTCTTCGTCGCGTGCTATTTTTCGTTTTCCTTTTTTTAATTTGTATTCTATGAGATTTTGAACAAAATGAATAAATACTTGCAAATTAATTTATTAATATGTTGATACAACCTTTGGCTGATCCCGGGTTTACGGTATACCTTAGCCTATGCT